>PVHX01000079.1:80794-249688 GCA_004024805.1 Geosciurus inauris | reverse complement strand
CTTGGGTTTTAATAGCTAATTCCTTTAAATGTTGCCTTTTCAAGCCTCACATTTTTCTAAGCTCTCTCATTTTCTATAGCTTTACATTCTAGTAACATTTGAAATGCTTTTTTCAATGACTTGTTAAAGATTATAGTATTTTAGAGAGAAAAAACATTTTTGGTGGTATTAGGGGTTGAACCCAGGGTCTTGTGCATGCTAGCAAGCAAGTGCTCTGTTACTTAGCTACATCCCAGTCCCACCCCTCACTTTCTTTAAAATTTATTTTGAGACAGGTTATCCCTAAGTTATCCAGGCTGGCCTTAAGCTATGATCCTGCTGTCTCAGCCTCCCGTATAGCTGTGATTAT
The DNA here is from genome assembly GCA_004024805.1 of Geosciurus inauris. Taxonomy (NCBI): domain Eukaryota; kingdom Metazoa; phylum Chordata; class Mammalia; order Rodentia; family Sciuridae; genus Geosciurus; species Geosciurus inauris. The sequence goes on along the minus strand of PVHX01000079.1, from coordinate 249,339 downwards.
AGATGTGTGCCACCATGCCTGACAGAAAAAAATTTATTTGTTCATTTAGATTTGTTATGCTTAATTCTCTGAGACAAGCATACTTTTGTTTTTGTTAGTCTTTTTAAAAAACTGTTAGGTTCAAAAAGTAGGTCTTTGAGTAATTAACAAAATAACCTAATCAAGAGGATTCTAAGGTAGGTCCCTGTGCCTTATTCAGGGATTTAGTCAGCTGAAAAGTTTTTGTTAAATAAAACTCTCCTTCTTGGACCACATCTGATGATTGACATTTTACAGTGTAAAGAAAACATTATAACTATAGCTAGAATGACTGGCAAGGGATGATTCCTGTGCACACCTTGTAACCAGGCAAATGCTTATTTGAGTATTTAATGTCATTCTGTTTAAAGAAATGAAGTAAAGAAGAATGAGCAACTTTAAGTAGAAACATTTAGTTTTCATCATGTGTTTGTTCACACCTCTCCAACTGTCCTGATTGAGTCCTTAGGGGATTAGCAGAAGGGAACTGTGGTTCCTGAAAGTTTGCTGAGGATTTCTATTAGCTGCTGTGACTGTTAGGATCCACAATTCCTGAAGAAATAGCCCCAGAGTACTATAACTCTTCCTTACAAATTCAAGTCAGCAATCACAGCTGCAGGTGGGGCATGTCAGTGAGAAAATGTTTTCTGTGAGCCTTGGTCCTCCCCAATGACAATACCGATTAGAACCACCCCTGCCACCTTTTTAACTGTGCACTGGGAGATGACTGGACAAGGGAAATAGAGGTCCATCTGCATGGTGCACCAATAGCTGCAGATGGTGCATAGTGGAGACTGATGGTCTCTGTGGTGCTGATAGTCACATAGGCATGGAGACTGATGGCCCTGTGGAGCCCTGGTGTGGTGGGGCACACGGGCTGCCAGTGAGCTCTATAGAGGGCCGGCACCTCCCCTGCCTCTGGATGTTTGACCCCTGCATTAAGAGCTGTGTTTCCCCAAAACTATTATGAAGCCTCAACCTTGTAAAGGGCTCTGCTTGGCCCCTCATCCCACCTCCCCAAAAAAGTTTTGTATCAAAGAAGTTTAGTGAATGATGCAAAACTCTTCACTGAGTGCATTTGCATAAAAGATCCGGAGAAGTTTCCATATTCAGGAAAGGAACTTATTTTACCTTGATTTTACAAAGCTTGACCCAAGATTGTGACCACAGAACTTGATCTCAGCACACTTCAGCACTCCGACTCCTTTCTGTGATGACTCTGGGGAACTGGCTGTCCCCATGGGACAGTCAGGAGTTTCTGAGGGCTCAATCTAGAGTGTATAGGAAATAAGGAGATGCTGGTCATATTTTATGGTATAAGAGGTGCCATTGGTTCCTATGGTAAGAGGAGACATGAATGAGCTCATCTTAGTTCCGTTTAGGTTTGTTTTGTTAAGATCCCTTTTTAAAAAAAAAAAAGATCCCTTTTTTATTTTAATTCAGTGTAGAATAGCATCATCTATACAACTATGAAAACAGATTTTGGGGCTGGGATTGTAGCTCAGCGGTAGAGCGCTTGTCTCGCATGCGTGAGTCCCTGGGTTCGATCCTCAGCACCACATACAAAGCAATAAAATAAAGACATTGTGTCCATCAACAACTAAAAAGTATTTAAAAAAAAAAAAAAAGAAAACAGATTTTGAAAATGGGCAGAGCTTTTCTTGATATATTTGTACCTTGTCTGTGAATATGGAAACTGAAACATCAACCCCATGCATATTTTTTTAAAGTTTTTTTTAAATTGTCAATGGACCTTTATTTTATTTATTTATATGTGGTGCTGAGAATTGAACCCCGTGCCTCCCATGTGCCAGGCAAGTGCTCCATCATTGACCCACAACCTCAGCCCCCATGCATATTTTTTGAAAATAAACTTCTTTAGAAACTTTTGATTTACAGAAAAATTGCAAAGATAACAGTTCCCATTTACTTTTGCACCCATTTATTAACATGTTAATATGTTTATTACAGTTAGTGAACCAATATTGATACATTACTATTAACTAAAGCCCATACTTGATCCAGAGTTCCTTAATGGTTTTGTGGGAGGGTGTTGGACAGTGCTGCAGGGGGAACCCATGGCCTTGCACACAGTATGCAGGCGCTTTGCCTCTCTACATCCTTAGCCCTGGATTTCCTGTTTTTACCTAATGTCCGTTTCTGTGTCAGGATCTCATCCAAAATATGTCATTAAACTTAATTGTCACAAATTCTTAGGTTGCACTTGGCTGGGATAGTTTCTCAGACTTTGTTTTTGGTGAGTGGTTTTGAAGAACACTGTTGAGATATTTTGTATAATGTCTGTACAACATTCTACATGTGTCTCAGGATTTGTCTGATATATTTTTCATCATCCCCATTGGGCATGAGGAAGACCCCAGTCATAGAGTGCCATTTTTGTCCTATTAAGGTCCATCCTGTCAATGTGACTTATACTGCTAAGATCGTGTGAACATGAGCTCGATCACCTGGCTGAGGGAGAGTCTGCTAGGTTTCCCCACTGTAAAGCCACTTTTCTGTTTTCTTCCCTCTTTGTCACATTGCACTCTGTGCACAACCACATTTAAGGCAGGGTGCTGCAGGTAGAACCCAGGGCCTGTGTAAACGGTTGGGAATGCTCAGTTGTATGCTAAGTGTGTGACCTGAGGAACCACTTGGATGGTACAATGGTAACTGTTGGATTCATTATAGTTGCTTGCAAACTTGGTCTGACAGATATTTTATTCTAACTGAGGGGAAAAAAACAGCTTCCCCAATTATAGCCACCCTAGACTTGGTCAGAGAGCATCAAATCTGTGACTCTCCAGGGTCTGTTCTTTGCAGTGTGCCAGCAGTGCCAGATGATGTCCTCTCTTTTTGTGTCAAAATTCAATATTGTTTGTGTATTTTCTTCTGCTTCCATGGATTTAGTGCCATTTGTGGAGACCACAGACCTGTTTGTACTCTATATGCCACTAGGGAGAATGGAACTCATTTGGAAAAATGCTAATATGATAAAAATAAAATTTTCATTTCTCTAAGTATTTTTAAGGACAATGCTATCAAAGACATCTTTTTTTATTTTTTGGTACTGAGGATTGAACTCAGGGGCACTCGACCACTGAGCCACTTCCCCAGCCCTATTTTGTGTTTTTATTTAGAGTCAGAATCTCATTGAATTACTTAGTGCCTCGCTGTTGCTGAGGCTGACTTTGAACTGGTGATTCTCCTGTCTCTGCTGCCCAAGGTACTGGGATTACAGGCATGCACCACTGCACCCGGCTGACATCTTTTTGTATCTATGAATTGGCTTTGATTTTAAGTCACTCCTGATAAAGTATATAATTGAAGATTTTTTTCCTGTGGTAAACTTTAAAATGACTTCATATTTAACCTATGATAGTATGATGTGGTTATAGGGGTTGTTTTGGGTTTTTTTGGTTGCTTCAAAATTTTGGCATAATTTTAAACAAATGTATTATTTCAAAATAACCATTCTCACTTATTTTTTGATGACTACATAACTGGTGAAAATTAGAATTTTTTTTCAAATCATAGCCTGGCTGTATGTACTTCCTCCTGAATCTTTAGCAAAAAATGATATAAGTGGATGTTAGAGGACTTCCTTTACAGCATTGTTTCACAGAAGCAACTCTGACTCACTGCTGAAAATGTATAATGGCCTGTTTCAACCCAAAGAAGAAGAAACAAATGGGTTAATAGAAATAGGTTTTGTAGTTTCAAGTTTTTTTCTTGTCAGCTTTTCTTAAGCCTTTGGCATTGGCTACTGTATGCCTATTGGTGAGTATTAGACAATGAATGAATAAGTGGCAAAAGAATAGTAGAAAAATTTAGAGGCAGCCCATTAGTTCAATAACTCTATTATTTTGTTGAGAACACAGGAGTTTAGATTGTGGTTTTATATGACATTCATATATTGCCATTTCTCCATGAAAGAAAACGTTCTTGTTTCACAAGAAGAAACAAAGTAGTTCCGTGTTTTGATTTTCCTCAATGGGCTGCGCTGCCTCCAGGTGCTCGATCATCTGAGCATGTGTGAAACTCTCTGCATGGATAAGTAAGATGCAATTAGGGAGCCTCTGGAAGCTTCCTGAGGCAGGAAGAAGCGGGTCATCCTAAAGCTATGTAATCATCTCTCTATCCTTCTACAGGAAGGATGGAATTGACTTTCCCACCCACAAATTTGGCATAAAATTTCTCTGCAGCTTCAGCCAAGACCGTGTCTCAGGATCGTGAGGTCTCCCATGGGTTGAGTGGTAGGTGGAGCTGTCAAGCTGGCGCTGGAGAGCCGTTTTTCCCAGGGTGTGTGCGAATGCACACTCCTGAAGTGATTTTCCAGTCTTTTTGTAAGAAGAAGAAAAGAGTGGAAAGAGACTTGCTTTTTTCTAATAGCATCCCAACAGTGTGGTAGGATTTTTCTATTTAAAAGAGTGGGCCAGATTTCCAAGAGGCTGTTAGTTTGTTGGGATTTTTTATTTTGTTTTATTTGATATAGGTGATATAGGATCTCTCTTTTGCCCAGGCTCAGGTGATCCTCCCACCTCAGCTTCAAGGTAGCTGGGACAACAGGCTTGTGCTGTTACACCCAGCTGTTTATTGCTTGTCATCTAACACTGTGATGATGCTGATGGTGGGTGGTGGGGTGATGGAAGGTATGGAATAGCAGTCTGTAAATTTGTAATTTATCTATAATATCGATAACTGTTTATTTATATATGGGTTTGCAGTGTCATTCATTTAGCTTTTTTTTTTTTTTTTTTAAACACCTATGTACAAGGCCCTGTGCTGGGGAAACACAGATGGATAAAATGGACATGGTCTCCATTCTTAACAAACATATAGCCTTCTGGGGAAGTCAGCTAAGAAACAACTACAAATATAATTAAAAGGCATGATTTCAGAAAGTAGCAAGTGATATAAAAGGGGAATAAACTAGCAAAGGTGACCAGAATACACTGCTCTGAGATACCTCTGAAATGAGCCCCGATGGATGAGAATAACCTATCCTAATGAAAAGGAGAAGAAAGAAATTAATTTAGCAGGAAGGTTGAGGTAGGAAATCACTTGGGATGGTCAAGGGATGGAAAGTGGGCCCAGAGGACTGGACAGAGTGGTACATCATGAAATTGAAAAGTGAGTTTCCAATCTTTTTGGAAGGAGAGCACAGAGACCCAGAGGGTGTGATGTGCCCCAGAAAACTGCACATATTGACAGTTTCACAAACTGAATGTACCCATGTTCCCAGCACCCGGGCTATGAAACTAAATGTCTCTAGTACCCCCGGGTAGGGGGTTGTTGGAAGCCACTGTCATTCCACTGTTAGTCCCTTGTGTCTACAATCCACTCCCATTTCAGGGCCTTGCTACAGGGAAAGCTGTGATGTTCTCAGGCTGTTTCTTTTATACCTCCTAGAGCATACAGGGTATTTTTCTTAGAATTTCAAAATAATGTCACTTCCTCCCTCCAACCCTCACCTCAACATGTGCCTGGAATTATTTGGCAAATAAAACACATACAAACTTGTTTTCCCCATTTATTTGACATACCTTCTATTCTTCAGAAAGCAAAACCTGCCCTTTCAGAGAGTTCTTTCTCAGAATATTTGTGTTATCTGAGCTTTTGGTCTAAGCTGATACTCTTGATTTCATTCAGGATTTTTGCATATTTTACCATAGTTTATATTTTTATGTGATAATGGAATACTTCAGACTTTGTTGCCTCATTATATTCAGAATCTTATATGTAAAAAGCCCACAGGGACATCTAACCAAGTTTAAACTAGAAATAAGTTAGAGCTGATCTAGTAATTCCAAATGGCTGTGTGTTCAAGACAAGATTTTTAAAGTTATTACTCCATAGTGAATCTTAATGATGATTATTGTGTACATTGGCATTTGTGGATGAGCATCAACCAAATGAGTATGATTAGTATGTTAGATTGTGGATTAGTAATGTCAAATGAGAACTTTTTAATAAGCTTTCTCCATAATGGTTCACACTGTGAACACACAAAGTGTGAGGCCCTGAACTTCACCGAACCATAGCGGAGTTTTGGAATCAGTAGACTCATGTTTCAAGTCAAGATGAGTTTCAAATGTTTAATAACAATGCTAAAAACTTAATCAAAGACAGTTGTATAACTAGACATTGTATATCCTTTTGGGGAGTTGGGACAAGATGTTTCTTTTTACACTGCAAAGAAAATTTTAGTTTTGAAAAGATCAAGTATAAAATGGAATTGAAGTTATACTTTGAGAAAAAATTGTTGATCACAAGATTATGTTAGGCTTTAACATACCACCAAGAATGCTTTTGACGTTTTTTTTGGGTAGGTTTCTGGAGAACTAGCTACATTCTGATTTGGTTTGGTGTAACCTTCTGATCTTGTGATCCTAAGAAACATTCTGGAAACAATCTAAAGACAAGTAAATGCCTGTTTCACCATTTGAAGTTTCTCTCAGTAAAAGTATATAAATACTTTTTATGGATTGAGTCCATTCTTAAAATGTTTTAAAGGGAAAGCAGATAATTGTTTTCAGTCTATGTCATCACCTTGAATTTTGTTTCTAAAAGCGCAATTGTTTTCCATTATCAAGATAATAAGATGTAGATGGGTAATTTGGGAAATGTGTGTGATTTTTTTTTTGTTCTAATTTTCTGTAATTAGAAAAATTATTATCCCTACTGCCACCTAGGGATAATAATTTCTAAACCATCCAGTATTTAATGTATTTTTTTTTACTTCCTTTAAGTTGCAGTTTATGGTTTTGGCCTCAGACTATAATTTTTTTCTTCTTCTTGGAGATTTAGGATAGATGCTAAAATGCTATCATTGTTTCAGCTTTCATTTAATTTGCTTTAATATCTTTAGATAGCAAATTAGGAAATTTTTTACTAGTGGTGTTATCTAGCAATATATTTTGCTTGCTGTTCCATTTTAAGATGTTAGTTCACAAAATAGCCTTTAACTTAAATACCCATTAAATAAAATATAGAAAACGTGTACTTTAAATAAAGACTATTGTTTATTGACTAGCATTGTAGTGTCATCAAAGAAAGTAAAAGTAAATGGGTCATTCATCATTTTAAATCTTTAACTTTATGTGACAACTTCATAAGTTCCAGATGCTCCTAGTGAGGTGAACTAGTTAGAAGGAACAGGCAGGAAGTACAGAGCCTGAGCTTGGCATGGTAGTCTGTGCACTCTGAGGTAACTGGCTAATGTACTTGAACACACTATATCCAGTGATAAAGCCATGTCACAGTGATCAGTTCATTCCTTGGCTTTGTTTTCTCTGAGTATTCCCATGTGACTTTGAGGGGGCCACTAGCAGCTCCTGGCATCTTTCCTTACTATTTAATAACTAACAAATGAGAGTTTCTCTTTCCAAATACTTGAATAGAAATCTTGGGATAGGACAAGCTTTGAGTGCTTGCTATTCCCAAACCAACTGCTGTGGCAGGGAGGTAGGATGCCCTGAGTGCCAGGACTGGGTCCCATCCCTGCAGCCTCACTCTGGAGAAGCAATATGTTGCCCAAAGAAATATCAAGGTGTCAGAAGGTAGGGCAGCAGACTCTAAGTACCTGGCAAACCCCTTGGTGTCTAGTGAAAAGATCAGTGAAGAATCAAGTGTGAATTCCCATTATGCCATATTACCATATAATTGAGCATCTAACTATGTATGGATTTTTCTCTCTCACTATTGCCATTTCCCCCCATCAGTTTTATTATGATAGAACATTGGGACTTTTATATCCATCTCAGAATGACACATAATCCTACATAATCAGATTCTTATCGTTTCTGTTCATTTGGAAAAATGGGAGGCCCAGAATAGGCAAAGAAGTCCTTAGTGAGAAAAGTGATGAAGGAGGCATCACAATACCAGACCCTAAATTATGCTGTAGAGCTCTAGTAACAAAAATAGCAAGGTATTGGCACAAAAACAGACACGAAGACCAGTGGAACAGAACAGAAGACACACAGACACATTCACATTAATACAGTAACCTCATACTAGACAAAGACGCCATAAAAACATACATTGGAGAAAAGATAGTCTCTTCAACAAATGGTGCTGGGAAAACTGGAAATCCATATGTAGTAGAATGAAATTGAACCTCTGTCTCTCACCCTGCACAGAACTCAACTCAAAGCAGATCAGAGACCTAGGCATTAGCCCAGAGATCCTGTGCTTACTAGAAGAAAAAGTAGACCCAATCCTACATAATGCTGGCTTAGGAAACGAATTCCTCAACAAGACTCCTAAAGCTCAAGAAGTATAATCAAGAATCAAGAAAATGGGATGGTATCAAACTAAAAACCTTCTTCTCAGCAAAGGAAACAATCAAGATGTGAACAGAAAATCTTTGCACCTGCACCTCAGATAGAGTATTAATCTCCAGGATATACAAAGAACTCAAAAAACTTAACACCAAAAAAACCAAATAACACAGTCAATAAATGGGATAAGGAACTGAACAGGCATTTCACAGAAGAAGAAATAAGATTGGTCAACAAATATATAAAAACATGTTCAACATCTCTAACAATTAGAGACATGAAATTAAAACTACACTGAGATTCCAATTCACTCCAATTAGAATGGCAATTATCAAAAATACAAGTAACAATAAATGTTGGTGAGGGTGTGGGAAAAATGTTCATTCATACATTGCTGGTGGGACTGCAAAGTAGTATGGAGATTCCTCAGAAAACTTGGAATGGAACCACCATTTATTTGACCCACTTATCCCACTCCTCGCCATATACCCAAAGGAATTAAGGTAAGCATATTACAGTGACATAGCCACATCAATGTTTATTGCAGCTGGATTCATAATAGCCAAGCTGTGGAACCAACCTAGATTCCTTCAATGAATGAATGGATAAAAAAAAATGTGTTATATATACACAATGCAATGTTACTCAGCCAGAAAGAAGACTGAAATGATGGCATTTGCCAGTAAATGGATGGAACTGGAGAATATCATGCTAAGGAATTAAGCCAATCCCAAAAAACTAAAAGCCGTATGTTTGTTCTGATATGTGGATGCCAACCCACAACAAAGGTGGGGAGGGGGAAGAATAGAAGTCCATTGGATTAGACAAAGGGAAACAAAAAGAAGGGAATAGGAAAGACAGTAGGATTAATCAGACATAGCTTTCCTATCCTTGTCTTTGAATGCATGACCAGGGTAATTCTGCATCATATACAACTACGGAATAGGACCCTAATTAGGACAAGTTATACTCCATGTATGTATAATATGCCAGAATACGTTCTACTATCATGTAAAACTAAAAAGAACAAATTAAAAAATACTTACCATTTCTGAAGGGTAATCGAGGTCAGTAGGAAATGTTAACATCATTGTTTTGTTTGTTGGCTGGTTTTATTTTTTTATATGTTTGAGAGAAAAGACAGATCCGTAAGTGGACAAATTTTGTTTTTGCCACAGGTACATCTAACATGATGAAATGTGATATGGCCTAGAACTGAGGCTCTTAACTCGAGGTTCATATACTTTCTAAGAGACCATGGAAGGGTTTCAGCATATGTGTGTGCCTCTTGAAGTCCTGTGTGTGTGTTTGCGCGCATTCGTGCATGTATGTACACTTGCAGTTCTGTGTTCATTTTTCTTGATACAGAATTCATAGATTTCATTAGATGCCCCAAGGGGGATCCTTAACTCAGGAAAGGTTCAGAACCACTGATAGAAAAATACCTTGGGCTAACAGGGACGTTCTTGACTTCACGAGGTTAAATAACTTACTGTGTGTGGGAAAAGCTAAAAGAGCAGTGCCTCTTAGGAGAAGCATAAAGGAACCTGAGCTTGAGGATGAATTGTTAACTTATGTTAATGAATTCAGTCCATACAAGGTTCAAACAAAATATATTATGGATGAGCCTGTAATAAAATGGGCCTCCCTAGACTTGCCAACTCTGCAGTTAATGACTGGAAATCTGCTGCCAGCTGATTTTGGCTCAGTGCTTTGCAGCAGGCACAGGCCACCTCTTGCCATTTGGAAAGAAAGGGAAAGTGATAAAATGTTACTTTACTTTCATAAGCAATTTATGACAACAGTTTAATAAAAATTTTAGAAGCATCCTTTTATTCGGAGAGGAGGGGAGCCCCAAAGCCTCAGTGGGAATTAAGTTTAGTGTTGCATGTTAATTCTCTCCACATCTCCTGTGCCTCTGTACTCTGGTAACCACACAAGAAGAGCGTGGAGAGCCAGCCTGGCATTCTTTAATAACTCAGTCGAGGTGACGGTTTTGCTTATGCATTTTGACCGACTTTCCCCATACTCAAGTTGTCCCCATGCCATGCCTCTTGAAGTCTGGGCTGCGGCCTAGAGCTGTGGTTTGGGTGCTATCTGCCGTGTGGCCCTCACTAGCTGGTGTCCAGCATGTTGTGTCTCAGTGTTGCTGGCATCACTCTTTGCAGTTTTGAATTACTACATGAACATAGATATTGAGGGTTTTATGAAAGGCTTCTTTGTCTCTAATATTTAGTTGAAGGAAAAGGTCCTCTTAGGGAATCAAATGGATTAGCTTAAAGGGTTTCCTCATGAAAATGTATTACAGTGTGGGTCAGTTCTAATTTCCCTCACCTCTGAGGACATTTGGCTTTCACTTCCCCTCTCTCCTGCCTGACCCTGTGAGTCTGGGTGTAGGTAATCTTACAGCCAATGTTCCCATAGCCTTCCACTCTGCCCCTGAGGCCTTTAACCATTTTTTTGAGAGTGGTCTACATAGTAAAATATATTTTCTAGCATGGCCTAGTATTTACATACACATGTGTATATAGATAGAACTAAAAAGGTTTCACAAAGAAATATTTACTTTCTTAATTAGTATGCACCATATTCTGATCATTTCTATTCTGTACAGGAATTTTCTGTTGATTTCCACTCATTAAATCAGTTTCATGATCCACTCATTGTTTGCAACCTTCAGTGGGAAAACTACCTCTCAGGGATGCTCTGCGTGATGTAGTCTTTTATGTCACTGTGGCAGGGGTTGGCTCTGGGCACCATATGGTGACTGGGTCTCTTTTTGTTGGCACAGTGGAATTGAGTTTGTGTGCTTTCAGTAGTACGTGGGACATTCTTGAAAGAGCGTCATGTCTGAGAGTGAATGTTCTAGTTAGAGTGCTTCATTCAGTCCTGGCTCTGTTACCCCACCACCTGCTCTGATATTGGGATTCAGTATATAAGTTCAATACTAATACATTAATATATAATACACATAAATATAGTATTAAGAATACTGATATCAAACTTTGATTAAATATTACTATGTGCCTTTATTAAGTTTAGCAAATGTTTGCCATTAGAATTATTAATTCTGGATCTTAATATTTACATGCATCTGCAAGTTAAATTATATTTGGAGCCCACTAAGAGCAGGGAGCTAATGTGTAGAGGTAAACCCTATGCATGGAGTGCATGCAATCCTAGTCCCAAAGCATGGAATCTAGGAAGTGTGGTTAAATGAAAAGAAGGTATTGCAACCAGACATTTATACCTTGAATTAGTTAAAAATTTTTCAGTTACAAGCAACAGAAAATCCTAACCAAACTGGCTTATGCAAAAACAGGAATTTGTCGATTTCCATGATGGAAAAGTCTGTGGGTATTGCTTTTGGCATTGGCCATATCCAGCCACTCCAGCGATATCCGAAATCTCTATCTTCATGTCTTGCTCTGCTGTTTTCTGTTGGCTTCATTTCCCAGCAGACTTGCCTCAAGTAGGCAGAAACAGCCAAGCTTTATGTCCTCTAGCCGAAAGAAAAAGCCTCTTCTTTGGTTGCTTTGGCTTAGTCCTGCAAGTGATGAACATGGACTCTGATGAGCTAGACTCAGGTCACCCTTCCTGACCCTCTGCCTCCTTAGTCGTTAAGGCAAGGGAGGCACTAGTTGTTAGAGGTCCTGGGTCATGTACCCACACTGTGAGCTTAGTGATACTCAATCCACATGGTCAGAAGGGGAGATGGGCTGCTCCATGGGGAATCCCAGCCGACATCCACTGCACACCTGTATCATCCCTTCTCTGAACATAGAATGTTATATAAGATGTTTGCTTTGAACCGAAGATAGTATTAATACTTCTTATTCCAATCCACAAGTCATTCCTTTTCTTAATGTATAGTGCAGCTATGTTGGAAGATGCGTCAGGCCTTCTTTCCTGATCACTGCTGAAAAGGTTCTTTTCCAGCCACCCCATCTTTGTTTGCAACTTAGAAGTCATCCTTTCCTTCTTTCTCATTTTATGCCTCCCTCTGCTCTCCCGAGATTATAGTCCTTGTTGCTCTCATTATGAATAAGACAGAGAGGTGTGATGCCCCACCTCCTCAGGGGTCACTCCTTTTCATTTTGTGATCTAGCCAGCCCAAAGGTCAGAACCACATCATGCAGCTATCCTTTCATCCTGTGGCTGTGCCCGAGGATCACTGAGTTACCGGACTACATGAGGTTGGGTCTCTCAGCTTTAGAGAGCCCATGGTTTCTCCTGTACACACACATGCAGACACAGATGGGCAGTAGACAGTAGACACTCTGGTTTCAGTAGGGACTCCAGATGGTGGAGTGTCTCTGCCAGGGAGTTTCAGGGAGTTGTGGATCTGGAGCCAGCGAAGTTAAGGGCACAACACCACAGCCTATTATCTGCCATGGACAGGATGTTTTTGGCCTGCTAATTAAATTAGAAACAAGGTAAGCACCCCTTTCTTTTTAAGCCCGATATTGTGCTCCAATATTTTATTACTGAATAAGATGGATAAATAAAATGTGATGTTCACATATCGAAAAAGATATGGACCCAGGCAGTCTCAAAAGACGTATTTGGGGGGATGAGGAAATTCTTTAAAGACATTAAAATTTCTGAAGTTTCAGAATTCTTATGTGTACATGTTTTATGTGTATATATACACATTACATAGGTGTATTAAGAAATTCTAGGTAAGATGTAGGTGTGACTAATATTTGTTATATGAAGGGACATTTGCATCCTGTAGGCCCATGGTACACAAAGTTGAAGCCCAGTTGTCACACTCAATGGGACAGGAAATTGTTCAGTTAATCCAGAGTCAATTAAAATGATATGGATGCATGTGAAATGATGCATGCTGTATGTGTTTTGTTTTAAATGAAAATATAATTTTAAATCACTAGGTTGATTAGCATTTTGCTTTTTCCCTGCTAGTGCTGTGTACACAGAGACCCAGATATTTTTATCCTCAAGATTTGCCACTTATGTAAAATTTTGAATATCAGGAATGTTTTGATGTAGCCCAAGGTTTTTCCCCCTGACTATACTATCTTGCTTGTATAAACTTTAGCTGTAATTTATCAGCCACAACTTTCATTTACATTGCATTAAGGTGGATCAAGAACTTAGTGATACTTGCAAAGTAATCCAAATTGAGATATTTCCCTATTTTTCCATCTTTTAGTTGTCTCTCCCACACCTAGTTCAACCGCAAACTATTTTCATGGGATCCCTTCATAGATTATTTATTTATTGGTACTGGGAATTGAACCCAGAGGCACTTGATCACTGAGCCACATGCCCAGTCCTTTTAAGTTTTTATTTTGAAAGAGGGTCTCACTAAGTTGCTGAGGCCGGTCATGAACTTGCCATTCTCTTACCTCAGCTGTTTGAGTCACTGGGATTATAGGTGTGTACTACCTCTCCTGGCTTAAAATTTATTTCCAATCGGTACATAAAAGCATAAAAATTGTACATAATAATGAGGTACCATGTAATGTTTTGATGTATGTATACATTACATAATGTTGAAATTAGATTAAACATTTATCTTCTCTAACATCAATCATTTACAGTGAAAACTTTCAAACTCCTTTCTTCTAGTTTTTTGAATGTACAATACATTATTGTTGGCTATAGTCACCCACCTGTGCAGTAGCACACCAGAACTTCTTTCTCCTGCGTAACTGTAATTTAGTACCCATTAACCTCTCTCCACCCCAACCCCCACCCTCAACCACTGTCCCCGGCCTCTGGTAACCACTATTCTATTCTCAACGTCTATGAGGACAACTTTTTTAGATTCTATATGAGTGAGTGAAATCTTGAGCGATTTCTGTGCTTGGCTTTTTTTCACTTGAAATAATGATCTCTAGTCCTTCACCAAATATTTACAGGGCATTTAGCTTAGTTTTTATAGAAACATCTATTTTGACATTATATGTGATCACTTTTTTATAATGCTTGGAGAGAACAGATACACAAAAAGCTCTCCTGGCTTAAGCATATACCTCTGTTGGTGGGCTCCCATATGAGCTGGTGGGTGGGCATTATGACACTTACAGGAGACTTTTTGTGTGTTCTAAATGATCTACACACTGACACATTTAATCTTCACAGTACCCCGGATGAGGAAAATGATGTACAGAGGTTGGATTGCCTAAGAGTGGCCTGCCAGCTGCCCCTAGGCAGCCTGTCTTTTACCTTGGTCAGTGTGTTTTGCAAGGAGAATAGGAGTGTATTACATGGAAGTGAATTAAAAGCGCAAGAAAAAGACAGACGGAACCACTGTAGAGATAACTATTCCTTAAAAGCCCAATCAGGACACATAAAGACTGCAGAAACCTCCTTTGTATTTCCCTAAAATTATGCTTTAAGAGGTAAAAATGACCCCACCATATCCCCTACATGTTTTGACAGGATAACCAAGGCCCACAGGAGTGAAATGATATGCCTTACATGCACCCACGTGTAATTGACATATTTTTCTTGGGGCCTCATTTCCTGACTTACTCCACATTTTCCTCTAGAAGAAAATTATGCACACCATTATATGTAATATGGAGAAACATTCAGGAAATGAGAATTTCTGAGAGTTTGCCAAGAAAGTAGGAAGACCAGTAGATGAGGACACAGTTATCAAATCAATATCTTTCTCCTCAAGCTGGAGTGAAGCTTGGACTAGAGAAATCTCAGGCATGGAAAGTGCCTAGTGATGTGGTTTTGTCCATCTCTATCAGGGAAAGGTGGGAACAAAGCCCAGTGAGCACCTAAAAAGGAGATGATATTATCACTATTTTCCAGATAAGGAAGCTGAGCTTCAGAAAGGTAAAAGGATTTATCCAAAATCACACAGGTAGAAAGAAGTGGAACTAAGATATGAACTTAGTCTTGCTAAAGTTGAGGTTCGTAGTCTTTGCCACAATAATTATTCATACTCTGTGGTTGTTTAAGAATAGTTTTCTTGGCTAGAAGTCCTTTCTGAATTGCATCCCAAATGGCTTTTGAATTCAAGTACGTATGCTTTTGCACTACTCAGTCAACAGATCAACCTTTTGAGTGGCAAACAAGGATACAGATTGGCAGTGTGTGGGTGTTACTTGTAGTAATCAAGGATTCCTAAGAGGAAGAATTTTGTTCACTTCACCATCATCTATGTTCACATCTACACTGGAACATCTCCTAGAACCCATGCTGGATGGCTTTTCAGCACAGGAATTAAGAGATATCAGACAGAGGGAGGTTGCCATCTATTATGGTGAGAACAGGGTGTTAATTTCAGGACATGGGGCTCATTGGAGGCCTTCTTGAAGGTTGCTTACCACAGAGTAAATTATGATTATTTTTAGCATAAATTACATAGGTTTTCCCTCACAGTTCTCCTTTTCCTTCCTAGAGATTATAAGATATGAAAGACCAGCAAGAAAAACTGAAGAGAATGCGGTATGGAGCAATGAGTGCCTCAATAAACTGTGCATTGGTCTCTTATCCTAGAGGAGCTTACTTCCATGGATTGTCTTCCATGGAAAGATGTATATAGT
Organism: Geosciurus inauris; assembly: GCA_004024805.1. NCBI lineage: Eukaryota > Metazoa > Chordata > Mammalia > Rodentia > Sciuridae > Geosciurus > Geosciurus inauris. The sequence goes on along the minus strand of PVHX01000079.1, from coordinate 233,504 downwards.
TTTGGGGGAAAAAGGTCATGGCAATAGAGTGAAAGGAAGGATCTGTATAACCCTTAGTCCTGGCCTCATTTGTGTTTTGAGGAACCCGATGCCCCTGCATCTAAGAGAGGGTAAAGAGTTAAGGATCCAGTTGAGGCTCAAACCTGGGAGAGGCTTCCAACTCCCAGAGAGAGACTTATAAAATTTATCTCTACTTGTACAAATAATTATCTGAGGGAAAAGATTTAAGTATTGCAAACATAAATGTATTGAAAATGACTTAAAGGTATTTTTTGGTGGGGGGAGCATTTTGCTTATGTAAATATGTTATACTGAGATTCAGTAGGAAATCATAACATCTGGATAAATAATAATAATCTACAGCTTGCACTCTCAACTATCAAGTCATACAGATAACAGGAAATTTAGGGGTAAACAGTAGATAATGTAACAAATTTATAGGTAGAAGGTATTTTATTCATCACACAAACTTTTTTTGTTTATTAAAAAAACCCAAAACATGCATTTTGGTGAATAATGATAATGCAAAAGCAAATTGTAATATCCAATAAATTTGAATGAATTTTTTTATAGGACACAGAGCCAAAGGAAATTTATCAGTAAAAATCAGCACAAAACAAATAGGAAAATGGAATAAATGTGAATAAATTCCTGCACAGGCAGTCACTATGTTGATGAATATTTCAGCATAAACTGATACAAAGTATAACATGAAATATTAGTTTTGAAGGAATTTCTATATCATGTATTCAATAAAAGCTAGTATTTCACCAAATAGTATGTATGTACCATGCCATAGGGGGAAAAACCTGAATTTTCACAAGTCACTTCAAACTAATATTTACAACCATGTTTCTACTGGCTGACTCACAGGTTGCAGTAGTCCCATGGATGCCAATTCTAAATGTCAGGGGACTAGGCCAGACCCCACCTAGGCAGCAACCCTTGGCTTCTCTGCCTTTGCCTCTGCCCCTGCCCATCTGGTGGACCCTCCAGCAGACTAAGGAGCCAGCACAATGAACTGGTGTCCAGATGGTTGCTGATCTCCTGGCCCTGCCTCCTGCAGCCAGAGGAGACCCACAGATTTCTCCATTTCTGGCCAGATCTATTGATGGCCAAGGATGAGAAGCAGACAGGATACCTGCAAAAGAACCACACTTGTTCCTTGCATTCTGAAAGGTGAAGTGTCCAGAGTTGCTTGTTGTTTTGGCAATGGAACAACTTAATAAGCAACAGTTGACCTCCACAGCCCTTTACAAACCCTCCCTTTCAGGTCTTAAGGTCTTTGACCTGGGAACAGTCTGTTTGCTGTGCTGGATCCAGATGCTGGTTCCTTGGTGTGAGTATGAGGAACCTGAGCCTTCCCTGGAGCATGTTTTCCCCTGATGCTGCTGATGTAGGGAAAGCTGTGCCAGCTTTCCATCCAGCATCTCCATCCAGCACCCCAGGCATTGAGGGTCTCAGCCCCTGATCTTGGGGCATCAGGCAGAGTCCATCATAGGTGGCCACCCAGCCTCTTTGTCCTGCCTTCAGCTGGTATCCATTCCACCTCGCTAAAAACACAGGAAAAGATGGACCCATCTGTCTATGGGGAGCAGCACCTTGCATGACAGTGGCACAGATAAAATAGAGCAAAACCAAATGCATTTGGGTACAAAGGGGTGTGGACAGAAGCCACAACCTGACTGCTTATCACAGACCTCTGAGTCAGGTTCTTGTCACCTTCTAGTAGGGAAAGACAGAACTGGAGGCCTGAGTACCAATTTGTAGAGCAGCTTGCAATGAGAGTGGCAAGGTGTATTTCAAGAGCACAGGATTTGGCAGCAGAAAGATCTTCAGTACATTACTCACCCCACTAAGTCCATTTTCAATTCTGCAAGTATTTCAATGAAATTGACACAGGTGCATTAAAATAGGTTGGAAATCTGAAGCTTATTATATAATCTATTATCATTAATATTAATGATATCATTAATACTATTAATGGATATTATCAGTAATCATTCATTTTTCTCAAAAGAATAGAACTCCAAAAACAAATATTTATTACAAAATTAATCATAAATTGCATATTTGTTTCTTAATTTAAGTTTTTTGGGTATTCCATAAGTGGGATGATGGAACATAATGGGTTAAGCTCATTAGGCCTTACACCTGAGATTCTTACACCTTAGATTCCTCATCTTTAAAATAGAGTGGCTGCCTGATGGTATTGTCATGATAATTAGAGTGTTTAAAGATACTAGCACCAGGCTGGGGTTGTGGCTCAGTGGTAGAACGCTTGCCTCACATGTGTGAGTCACTGGGTTCGATTCTCAGTACCACATAAAAATAAATAAATAAAATAAAGGTCCATCAACAACTAAAAAAAATATTAAAAAAAGATGCTAGCACCATTTCTGGCACATAGTAAGGGTTCAGTAATTTTAGTTAAAAATACAAAAGCCACGCAATCTTGTGTAAATCTGATAACTTCTCTAGTTCACTCTGCACATGAAAAGACTAGAGTAAATGACCTCTAAGGTCTTTGTTCTGTTCTAGATATCTCCACCTCAGTTTAGCTTGCATTCTCCCCCGTCCCCTGCCTTTCCCCAAGTCTAATACCCACAGTCTCTTGTCTCAACTCCTGCAGAAAGAGTGAAGATGGAGTGGAATGTGTATCTGGGGAAGTGGAAATGACTGTGGCTTTAGGGGGCCCTGGCCTCAGTCAAGCCACTTGTCTCCATTTCCTCATCTATATCATAGGGATATCATTGTCTACTTCACAGGATGATAAGAATTAATCATGTATAGAAGACATCTGTAGTTTCTGGCACAGGCTGGTAAGCAACAAAAGGTTAACTGTTATAACTGTCTCTCAGTGTGATGGGGACTGTGCATCCCTGAGCATCTCTGGCCATCTCAAAGGATGTGCTCATGAATCCCTGTCTACTCTGTATGTCTTCCGCTCTAATCTCAGTGACCTTGTTAGTTCCCAGAGGCATGCATCCATCACATCTGCTTTCCTAGTTAGGAATGGCTGAGTGGACAGCAGCAGGGTGGGCAGCTGCCTGAGGCTCATAGTCACTCAGCTATCCCTTCCCTGCCTGATACCAGGTGCAAGATTTGATGCCTGCATAAAGAATCTTGGAGTCTAGAGTGGAGGCAGCAGAAACTGTGGTCCAGCTTTCTGACCAAATTTGGGTTTTGTGCTTCAAGGCAAGCATAGATCTTTTTGCTGGAGCATGCTCGAAATTTTAATGGTTTTTAAGAAATTCTTGAGATCGTAGTGGTTTGGGGTCTTAAGCCAAAAGATTTTGAGTTATTCAAACTCTTCTTATTTTGTGGCAGGGTAATATCTCTGGTCCAACCAATAGGACTAGTAAATTAAGATCAAACTGATTACAGAAGTCTTATGAGACAGAGGTCCCCAGTTCTGAGAAGAGGTAAGGATACCCTGTGGATCTTCTTGCACCCTTACCATAGAGGGTGGACTCAGGTAGGGATGGATCTGAACTCCCCACTCAATAGCTAGAAGGCAGCTCTCGTGCAGGACAATGTCTCTGAAGCTCAGTGTCCACAATTAGCAAGTGGCAGTAAGGTATTTACCTCAGAGGATGGTTTTGAGACTTTGATGAGACAGTACAAATCAAGTGCTGCTTAACTAGTCCAGGGTCATTGTAAGGACTCAATGAATGTTAGTTTCTGTTCTTATTTAAGCAATTATATAATTTTTAAGCTCACTGACCACTTCTGGCAGATTTTACCCCTAAGAAATATATTCATTTTCATATCATAAATCTGATCCCACCAATGGGGAGAGAAAGTCTCCAATTTCTTTGGTCTTTGAGAACACCTCTGTGAGTGGAATAAGGAAGAGCCAAATGGAGCTTTCTAGTAGGCAGGCAAAAATGCTCTTGTATTCAGGATCATGTGTTCAGTCAGACTGAGTGAATGTGTGGGTAGTGGGCACTCCTGCTCCTGTGTGTGTTCTCAATGTGTAGACGGGGACCACGTGACATCACAGCATGCTGCACCACCCAGGGACAGAGAGCAGTCAAGGGGCATTTGTGGTTTAGAGCTTGGGGTCTGGAGCAGGCTTCTGGGTCTTGCATCCTGGCAATTTGTGTGACTCGGGTTGAGTCCCTTAGCCCAGCTGTTTCCTCATCTGTTAAATGTGGATACTAACAGTACCTCTTCCCCCAGGGTAATTGTGAAGCCTGAATGAGATAACTGAGAAGTGATTTGCGATATGCTCATACTAAATCAGTACCATACTTCCATTTCCAGCAGAATAGTGGTAGGTCCCTCCCTTGTATGGGTACTTTGCAGAACAGTTCTATGTAGTCAGTGTTGCTAGTAAATATATGGAAAAAAAAAAAAGTTTCTCATTTTAGCAGTGATTGGATTAGAAGCCCATTCAATGGGCTCAATTTCAGTAACTCTGCAGTGCTCTGTTCAAACAAATAAGAGAGTTATCCTATGTCACCTCATCATAATTGACTGGCTTTGGGTTCAATATGAAGTCTAATTATCCCAATCTGGCCTCTGGGGTTTTCTGCTGTTTTGTTCAACATACTTATATAAACAGGTGTTCTCTATATAAACATTTGTGAAAGTCAAAATACCAAAACAGATTAAACATAGAACTAGGCTGGATGCCACATCAGTGTTTTAGTGACAGAAAAGAAAAAAACATCATCTGTTGCTTTTAATTCTTATGATTAGTTTGAGTCCTATTGATTTGATTGTGTTTTTTGTAGTTGATTTCTGAATTCATTTGGGATTTTATGCCAATTTTCTGTTTTGTACATTTAATAAAATAGTTTTGAGTCGGCATTGAGGGTCAGTGATTCTTCTTTTAACCAGGGGCCATATGTTAGTCAAGAACCCCTGAGGAGATCACTCAAGAGTGTCTGAAGAGCAGAATACTGTGCACAATGAGTTTTCTGATTGGCTGGATACCTAGTACACATTCTATATCCTGCTTATACGTTGTTTGGAGGAATGCTTTGTCCTCCTGGTTTCTCTGCCTATTGAGCAATCCAGTTGTTCTGGAATCCATTGTTATGTACATAGAAGAATTGCTTTGGTTCTTGTGAGGAGTATTTTTAGCAGAAAAGAGGAGACTATTATCTTTCATTGTTTTGTCCCAGCCTTGCGTTCTCTATTCATCAGAGCAACTTCTCGGTTCTTATTTTCTCCTTTAAATTAGATACACCATTATTCTATTTACTGTAATTTTTCTTTTACATTTTTATATCAGGAAGTAGACTGTTGGCATATTCTCAGCCATCTCTAGTGACAATATCTGGGTTTTCTATAGCCTTTCTTTTCCATAGAGCTCTGTGCTGTGTACAGTTTATAGCATTAGGTCTCACAGACAATCCCCAGATAGATAGGGTAGCACAGGGCATCTGGGGGATGAGAATGGAAGGCTTTAGTGAGTCTAGGAAAACCAGTGGGTTACCTCTTTCATGTTAGTCTTGCTGCTTCAGGCAGGCTTCTGCATTTGCACCTATTTTCATATTTTCTTCAAAGCATTTTCAAATGATAATAGTCATTAACTTCATTGCTGCCAAATGAAGTAAGCGGATATATTAATATAGCTATTGAAAAATAAGAACCTTTGTTCAGATTTTTTTGGGTCATTTAGAAAAAACAGTTTTAATTCTTCATTTTTGATGTAATTTTTGCCTGGGATCTGGAGTGTATTAAAATTGGCCATGTATTCTGAAACTGTAATGATCAAAAGAAACCCCTCTAATGATATAGTTGTCTAATGTCTATTCACTTTAGCTCTTTGAAGGTGCAAGATTAATATTTCTAAAGGCCAGCTCTGATCATTTCATAATTTTGTTTTGCATATTTTTAGATGTTGTGAACTTTGGCTTCATTTCCTGGGCTGGTCGTACAGTCTGACTGTTCACTGTCTTTCTTTGTAATGGAGAGCATGATGCCCATCTCAAAGGGTTCTTGCTGCAATTAATCATGTGTGTGAGGTGCTAAGCACAGCAGGGGTCAATAAAACTTAAAAAGGTAAACGATTTAAAACCTAAAATGACCTCTTTGTCCTTATAGTGTCAAATATGAATTGATGCTATTTTCTAGATGATGGCCTGGAGTGACCCCCTAACTGAGTTCTTGTTTTCTAGTCAAATAGACAATTTCATTCTTCATTTTCCTGAAAACAGATGAAACTTTTTGGCCAAAACTCTCAGTATGAAAATCCTTTTACAGATAAAACAAAAGCTTCTTGAAATAGTACTTCATCTTGCCATGTGCAATAACATTCTGTTCCATTTCATTGAGAGATAAAATGCTGTTCCTGGCGCATTAAACTGGTGTCAAGCAGGTGGTGATGTGCTATTTGAAAAACAGTGGTCTGGAAGACCCTCCCTTCCTATTTCTTGATATTCTACTCCTCCCTGGAGAGCTATACTCCCCGATAAAATCTTCCCTCCTCCTGGCATCTGATGGTCTCCTCTATACTTACCACTTTTTCTCAATCTCATTTGTGGTGTTTACTGAAAATTGGCTTTTATGTTAATTATTGATTTATAACATCTCTTCAGCAAGTTGCTAATAAGTACCATGGGTGCATGAACTCTGTGGTGCCCTTATTTCTCAGCCTGTGTGCAAAGCAGGGCATCCTGTCCACCTGCTCTCAGAGATATTTGTTAGGAAATTGCACAGTATCTTGGATGCTTCCCTACCTTTGTGCTGACATTTGAAAGCCAGAAAATTTAGAGTGTGTGCCTGTACCTTTGGGAGCAGGTTGCTTCTTGCCATAACTGCTGCCTAGATTACACATTTTCATCTGTTGGGCTGCCTTGGATTCCTTATGTATCTGAAAAAGACTGATATTAGGTTGGGACTGGGATTCTGGCTTCTAAATGGAGATTCTCAATTTCCTGTTCCCTGACATGGCTTTGCTAGGTCTCAGAGGCTCCTTTCTACTTTGACAGTGTCTGAGTATAAACCAGCTTCCTCTCTGATATAGCCCAGCCCCATCTCTTTAAACCCTGGACCTTTGGAGCCTATAACAGATAACGGCTTTAGGCTATGAGGCCTGCATTTTATAGGTCTTTTAGATCTATTTCTGTGGTGGACACTCTGATCCAGAGGTCCTTTGTGGGAAGGCGTATGTGTATACAGTTTTACTAATTCATATGGATGCTTTCATGTACAATGAAAAAAAATGTGGACGAGAATAAAATATTTATATCTTAATTACACACTGTTTCTCACACTTGGAGCCTAGTTTTGAGATCCTGACTGATGATGAGATTTAGAGAAGAGCGGGACCCATTTTATGCTTACACAAATTATCTACCCAAAGGTCGACCTCATTTAAAGGAACTGATTTAATTTAGGAAAGGTTTTTCTTTCCCTTTTTAATCAAATTTAAGAAGCTTGACTGAAATTGTGATAGATACCAGAAAACTGCCCACACAGCTGTATAAACTGACAAATCTAGCCATAGCAACATCTTATCTTGGGACAATACCTTGATAAAATACATGCCAGAAATATTTAGAAATTATAGATTAAAAACAGATTATTAACCATTTAACGGAGCAAACAGTTAAAGGATTAAAAACACACATTGAAAACTGGATAGTAAAATCTGGGAGAAGATACTGGTGCAATTTTTTAAATAACTTTCAAGACTGATGGACCTCTAGGTTTATATAGTAAATCTGTTCACCCATAGGCAAATTTTTCTCTTCTGAGCATCAAACACTGATAGGGATTTTGAAATGAGTTTAGTTTAATTCAGTATTCAGAGAATTTGCAGACAGGCTTTCTTATTTAGATTCTTTCCCATCCCACTCGCCATTTACCAGAGCTAAAATGTGTGTCAAAGAAAGCAGGATTTGTCTTAAAGGAGATTTGGAGAAAATCTTCCTTCAATATTTAAAGTGCTTGACAAAGTCATGTTCACAGGGAAGCCAGTTTTGAGATGAGGAAGTTAAAATCAGGTGGCTTATTTACGTTATTGGCAGAAAGCCCATCTGATAGGATTGACACAGAGCACTAATTAATCACCCAGGGTCTCCCCATTCACTAATCACATTGCAGGAACCTTCCCTGCTGGCTGAGGCTCAAGGGCAAACTGTGGGCTTCCAGCCAGCTTATTTTTCATAAGCATTATGCTACCGCTATAAATTAATGTGAACCTAATATATTCTGTCAGCGGTTTACTTTCCCATGGCGACCCACTCTGGTTAAACAGCTTTAAATGAAATCTTATATTGAGAATGAAAAGAAGTTTCTTGCAAAAGGAGAAAAGAAAGATTTAAAATCCTCTTTGTAATCTTTTTTCCCCACAGTGCATACTCTTTTGGTTTTGATAAAACTCTTCTAGATTAATTGAATAAGGTACAGATGACAAGATAGTTTATTTCTTATCTGAAAACTGACCTTATATTATGCTTTACAGACTTTTTTTATCACATTTTTAATTGCAATAGTAGTGTGTTTTTTAAGTGCCTGCTATATGCAAAACACATACCTTGACTCCGCAGCTCTCACATCAGCCGTATGTGAACGCTATTGCTGCCTACATTTACAGATGAGAACACTGAGAGTCTGTCAACTGGCCCAGGGTCACAGCTAGTAAATGCTGGGTTCAGATTTGAACCAAGGTTTGTCACCCAAGGTCATGCTTATTTGGCTGTTGCTGCTATTTATAATTCATATAGTCTCTTTTTTACTTTTCCTTTTATCTTGAGGAAATGTTCAGTGGTCTTATTTTTTAATGATATTATGCCTTTTTCCATTTTTTTTACATTCATCTGAATTATAAGTCATTTTTAGAAGCATGTTGATCTCTAGCACATTGTCGTATATCTTCAGATCACTTTAATCTCATGCTGCTTTTATTCAGAGAACAAAAAGTTATGGACATCTTTGAACCAGAGGAAATAAATGCAGCTTGTTCATATCCCTCATGCTGGTCTTCTAAACAATTCCAATAGGAAAGAAAAATTCCAGAGTGTGAACACATGGACAGTTTCCAAGGCAGTGCCTGTGGAGAACTTAGGCTTCCATCTTGGAGCTGCAAATAGTATGACTATAGTTGGTCCTTTATGCAAATCAATTTCCAAGTGCCTATAATAAATTTTTATGTAAAAGAACATATAGAATGGCAAATGCCTGTAATCCCAGTGGCTCGGAAGGCTGAGACAAGAGGCTCGAGAATTCAAAGCCAGCCTCAGTAAGAGAGAGGTGCTAAGCAACTCTGCAAGCCCCTGTCTCTAAATAAAATACAAAGTAGGGCTAGGGATGTGGCTCAGTGGTCGAGTGCTCCTGAGTTCAATCCCTGGTACACCCCACCCTGCAAAAAAAAAAAAAAAAAAAAAAGAACATAGAATACTGATTTGTCAAAAACCATCTCCCCATACCTAAATAGAGAGAGCAGGTTGGTATTTGGTGGCTTCTGTGGGTTCTAGGTGAAACCATACTTTTCTTCTTAGTATGCAGTGCTGACATTCTTGACTGGAAGGAATCCATTCCATTTCTTTTTATAGTGCCATGAAAACTTGGAGGAAAAACTGAGCTGAACATACAGAATAAATAACTAAATGGTGCTGTCTCAGGCTGCCCTTTTTTGTGTAGACGTTCCTTCCTCCCTCCTCCTTTGTGAGTCCACTGAGCCAGTAATACTGAAGATGCCTCAGTGGATAGAGCATTTTTTGTGGAGGTTGTTTGTCATCTACAACAAAGGACTAATTGCTTCTGGGCCTCCTTTCACATGATAATCAATGAATTTGATCTCCTGGGGGTGTTCCGTGTATACTGCATTCATCTCCCAAAATGTTTTAGGTTTTGATTGAATATAAAGGATCAGAAAGATGATGTCAATCTGATAGAATATTAAGGGGATTTTAAACATGAGTATGGAAATGCATAAAAGAACTTGGAATGAAGGCATCTGCCAGGATTCTTTTTTGGTGATTGTTTGACTTGATCAGAATGATTAGTTGTGATAACTATTAAAAAGACTACATGGCATTTCTAGGAAGCAGCATGTTTTTCTAGGATTTAGCATTTCAAAAGGCTTGCTGGGAGAAAATTCACTTCCCATTTTAAAATGAACTTGAGGTTCTCAAAGATGAGTTCTTGGTGCCTTTGTTACTAATGTTATCATTTAGAGTTCATTTTAAAGAATATTCTGAATCCTAACTAAAAATCCGTGTATTCGGAATATAGATTTCTGCAGTAGCTTTGTGGGGTGCACTGTGTGCGTGTATGTGTTGGAATGTGTCTGAGAGAGAAAAGAGGCCAATGGGGCCCATAGGTTAGGCAGACACCATGCAGCTCATTTATTCCATATACTCTGAAGAATTAAAATTATGTTCTGTTGTATTTTTTAAATTTATAAGAAACGTGCAGTTACTTCTTAGGAGTAATTAATATTTAAAATGAGAACTTTTTTTCTGGGTCCTGGGGATTGAACCCAGAGTGCACTACCACTGAGCTATATATCCTCAACCATTTTTATTGTTTATTTGAGGTAGGATCTTGCTAAGTTGCTGAGGCTGGCTTCAAACTTGCAGTCCTCCTGCCTCAGCCTTCTAGGTTACTAGGATTACAGGTGTGTGCCACCAGACCTGATTCATAAAATGAGAACATTTTTGAATGGAAGAATTATCGATGACACACAATCTATTTAGTATTTAGTCATTTCCCCCTCCATAAGTGTGCAAATGTTTTATGTTTTTCAGAAAAGAAAGGTGCTGGATGTGTAGTTTGGTGATAGAGAGCTGACCTAGTATGCATAAGGCCCTGGGATTGATGTCCCACTCTGAGAAAGAGGGAGAGAGGGAAACAGAAAGAAGTAAATTTCATTGGCAAAACAAACCAAAAGAAAACACAGAACAAAAATTAAAAACAGATGCATAGGTGCAGAGTGCATTTGCATCACGTTCTTTTTAGAAAGTACCAGATGTTAGCATCTCTTTAGCTATCTAAGCTCTGACTGAGCTGGCTTCCACTAGGGCAAACCAGAGCAAGCCATGAGTACTGGAGAACAACCCATCTTTCCCATTGGGTGGGAGGAAAACACCAACCCCTCCTGTAAAACAATAATGGTAAGTGTCAAAAACTGGAAGGGTCTGAGATTTTACCCTACATGCCAACTAACAGGTTATCCTACCACATGGACATTACAGGAAACGACAAACTTCTAGGTCAGATAGATAGGACTTCATTATTCACCACAACATCAGCAAATAGAACATCAGTACTTTTGTGCATTTTCCTGGGTTCTCATTCTTACAGGGTGATGCAGACAGGACCTGGTGATTCCTTTATGTATAGCGGGTTGTGTTACGGCAAAGGAACCCTGAGCTAGGGGAACTCAACTCGTTTTCAATAGGAAGCAAGCCTGCCTGATCCACAAGGAAACACTGTGCCTTCCAAGGCTGTCCACTGTACAAATATTCTTGAAAAGAGTCCACAACAAAAAACTCACTCATAGTTCAGACCAGTGCCATGCTCAAAAGAACTATAGAAATGTGAGAGAAATGTCTCCCAATTTGTGTACTCTGGAAGAGACCCCAGATGAGCACAATTCGGTGAACCCCCATCTGCACTGATTTTTTTTAAGGGCAACGTATGTCTCCGGGCACAGTGGCGCACGCCTGTAATCCCAGAGGCTCAAGAGGCTGAGACAGGAGGATCGTGAGTTCAAAGTCAGCCTCAGCAAAAATGAGGTGCTAAGCAGCTTAGTGAGTGCTCCCGAGTTCAATCCCTGGTAATAAAAGAGAAAAGAAAAGGGCAACACATGTCAGATGAGATAGCCAGTAGCTATAGCATATATCTCTTATTACTTGAACAGATGCATAAAATGTGATATTTTAATTGTCATGTTTCCATATTACATTTTCTTTTCTGTTTTCCTCCCCTTCCCCCATGGTGGGGAGGTACTGGGGTTTGAGTCCAGGGGCACTGTGCCACTGAGCTACATCCCCAGGCCTTTTTAAATTTTATTTTGAGACTGGGTTTTGCTATGTTGCTGAAACTGGCCTCAAATTTACAATCCTTCTGTCTCAGCCTCTGGAGCAGCTGGGATTACAAGTATTGCTACCACACCCAAATATAGCATATCCTTTTCAAAATATTTCCCTTGTGTTTTATAATCACAGTCCTTTGTAGTTGGGGTAGGTGCTATGATTAACCATTTACACATGAGGAGACTCATTCAGTGACTTAAAGTCACATGGTCCTGCCAATTGATGTATAGGCTGGCACAGCACCTGGGGTTTCCTGACAAGCAGTTTATTGCTCTTTGAAACATATTGCATAACCCTGTTTCCCTTTTGTCTCAGCCATTATAGAGGTGACCCAGTTCAGTGCTGTGTTCTGTTTTGGACTTGTCATCTCTCAGCTAATCTCAGGTCTTACTCAGCCACATGGGGAGAGTGGAGGAACTGCCGGAACCAGGGACTAATTCTAACTAAGGGAAGTTACTTTCTTTAATGCATTCTTATCATTCTGTTTTTTAATTTCAGTTTAATTGGATACAAGCAGTCTCCACTGTTTCAACTCCTTTCATATCAGAGCTAGCCCTTTGTCTCCTTAACTTAATGTGGAGTTACTTTGTGGGCTTTCCTTTCTGAGTTCCTGCTGCCCCTTTTTCTTTTTCCCAGTCTCCCTTTCAGTCCCTTCTGTGTACTTTCCCATGAATTCTAGTGATCTCCAGAATGATGCTCTGGTCCTCTTCAATACAGACTCCATATGTGGGCTTTCCAGTAACCACAAAGCAATTATTTATTGAGGATGTTCTATGTGCCGGGCCCTTTCTTAAGCACATTGTGAATGTGTTATCTCACTTAGTCTTCTGAATGACCCTGTATTAGTCAGCTTTATATTACTACGATGGAAAACCTGAGGCAATTAACTTTTAAAGAGAAAAAGGTTATTTTGGCTCATGGTTTTAGAGGTTCCAGTCTAAGATCAAATGATCCTATTGCTTTGGGCCTCTGATGAGGGCAGCACTTCAGGACAGGACAGAATTGCCCATCTCATGCACCAGAAAGCAAACAGCAGAGAATTGGCAGGGCCCGTAATCCTTTTCAAGGGCTTGCCCCCTGTGACCTAAAAACCTGCCATTAAACCCTCCTAAAGGTCCACCTACCTCCTAAAGGTCCACCATGTCTCCCAAGAGTACCACTTTGGGGACTAAGCTTTTAACACATGGACCTTTGGGTGATACCACCCATATTCAAACCATAGCAGAACCCATGAAATAGAAACTACTATTCTCTACACTTTATAAGAAATGGAGAACTAACAGGTTAAATTACTTGTCCAAAGTCACACAGCTGATAAGTGGTAAAACTTGAATTTTGTGGTAAGTTCGACCATGAAGCTACCTTTGTGTCCATTTCCCAGTCCCCACACATATGGCTCAGGACACTGCCACATCAGTTTCTGACAGCCATCTTGGTGGTAATGTGTCTAAAACTGAAATCTAAAACAAATCTTTCTCCTAAAATAGTCTCCACTTGCAGTATTCCTGTCTTTGTATGTGACACCAAGTTGCTGAAGATGAAAACCTGGGGGATTTTTTTAGATTCTCCCTTTTCCTCATTGCCCACAAGATAGTCATTCATTCAACAAATCCCTATTTAGGACTTATTATGAGCCACACCCATTGCTCTAAGTTTGGGAGATACAGAAGGAATTAGAGACAAAATCCCTGATTTCATGGTGCTTATGTTTTTGTAGAAATTCATATTCCCATTTTATAGATTTGGAATCTGAAAAATAGGGAGGTCAGGTGACTTGCCAAAGCTCATATATTTGGGATTCCAACCCAGAGGTGCTGATCAAGGGCATGGTCTTGAACTTTAACCTTAACACCCTTCTGCTTCCAGTCACCAAGGCCCATAGAATGTCCTCTCCTCTCATCTGTCTTCATCCTGCTGTTACTGCCTCTTCCTCTTCAGCTGGCATCAGTGCCACCAAGATTGCTGCCAAGGCCTCCCAACTTGTCCCACTTCTTCAGCCTGACTCCCCTCTGTTCATTTAATGAATTGTCTAAAATGTAGATCTGATCCCTGTCACTGTTTTGCTTAAAATCCTCACTTGGCTTCCTATGGGCGGGCATCCATAACATGCACATTGTGTTGATCAGGGCCCCTGCTTAGCCGCCAGCCCAAAAGTTCTCCAGCTTTACCACATATCACAGTTACCTGGAGGGCATGTGAATAAAACAGAGCTTGCTGGGCCCTGCAGAGAGTTCACAAGCAGGAGGCCTGGGGCTGCCTGAGAATTCGCATTTCTAACAAGTTCCCTGGTGTCTCTGTTGCTGGTGCAGGAGCTACACTGTGAGAGGAGCCCGGTAGACCACTTGCAGATTCTTGAAGGGACTGCTGTTTGGGGCTTTGATTTTTTTGCATAACCTGTTGCCTCTGCAGGAGAGGGTCTTCTTCTCCTTCCCTTTAAAATACAGTTCAAGTGTCACTTCCTAGGAAGCTTCCTCTGACCTCCGCAGTGATCCCACGGCCTGCATGTTTCTATGGCAACCCATCTGTGTCTCAGGAAGGCTGCTTTTCCTGCACTTGAGTTACAGTTTCATTTATGCACACCCCCCCCCCTCCAAAGTTAGCTTTTTAAGAGATCATGCTATTCATCTTTGTATTTCTGGCACCTACCATGATGCCTGATATATATTGAAGGTACTCATTTAATAAATTGAATGATATAATCTGACTTGCACCTTCAAAACACAGTAATTCCATTTTTATTTTTTATTTGTATTAACTCTTAAATCATGCCTAAGGTGGTTTTGTTTTATTTTAACATCAAGTTATTTCAACACAAAAGCTGTGCATCTGAGCATACTAAACTTTCAGTGTTGCCATTGGCAAGCACCACACCTCTCGGCTGTTTAAGGCAAACAGCAGGAGCTTATTCTACAAAGGCGGATGTTTGTCTACAGATAACTTGCTTCTCATGTCCATAGTTTGAAATCCTCCAGTTATCCCTCAGTCTTTCTCGGCCTTCAGAACATGCCTCTGCTCTGTTTTCTGCCTTGGCTTTATCTAATCTGGGGGTTCAGATGGAATAGTCCAGTCAAGGTATACTTTCTTTTACAGGGACAAGCAAAGATTAGTGGGCTATAAACTTGCATCCTCCACATTGCCATCCACAAGTGGATAGCTAATCCCTCATGTTTCTTTTTACGTGTGGCTGCTTTGCTTGAGTAATTCCCAAGAATACTAGTTTCATTGCTTGCATAGCAATGAAACTCTTCACATCTCAGATTACTTGTTCTTGCTAAAATATCAAGTTCCAAACTCTTAGCAAAGGAGTTTCCAAACAAGACTGTCTCTGGACTTTGGACCTTTCTTCAAGGGGCACCCTGGCCTTCTCCTCGAAGAGCTCAAGTTCAAAAGCAAAGAATCCTTTCATCCTGTCTGGGAAAATGGAGGAGAGAACCCAGGTCCACACTGCTTGGGGACCTTCAAAGAGTACCCCTCCCTTGCTCTTCCTCTTCCCATTCCCAGGTTCTGCTGCACGTATTGCTTTGGGATCCATTCCAATTTGAGCTGTAGGTTTCTCCTTCCATAATTTAACAAACAAGCACAGGGCAACTCTTTCCTTCAGGTGGACATGTGGCTGAATTATGTATTCCCTCACACACCAAGTAGCAAGAGCAGCCCAGCAGTTCAGAACAACTCATGTTTCCACCCAGTTACTTAGGAAGAAACAGCACCCTCTGCCAGAGCATTATTAGTCCCAGAGCAACCTCAGGCCTGCTTTGTACGTTTTGTCCTTCACAGCGAGCTTTCATAGAAGTAAAGCATGAAGGAAATTAATCTCGTCTCATATATATCATGTACCCTTTTAGTTGCAAGTAATGGAAAGCTTTCAAAGTCCAGGGGTTCTGAATGGAACCCAGCATGAGGAAGTGCAGCATGAGTCCCAGGGCTGAGGAGCCAGAAGCAGTCAAGAACAGAAGACACTTTTGTTTTCTCTTTATTTTCCACATCTGCATGCTCTCTTGATAATAACATGGCACAAACTCCCTGCAGTCTCTTCTAGCATAAGGAGACCAAGGCCACCAGAAATCACTGCATCCAATACCAGACTCATCGGAAAGGGAGACTGTGCCTCAGCCTAGAACTCAGTGTCTCCTCTCCAGTTGTGTGTTGGACCTTAGCTGAGTCATTGTCTGGAGAAGCGAGAGTGGGAGCTGGCCTCCTGGGCAGACACGGCATCAGGGGCCACCCTGGAGGGTAGAGATTGAGAAACTATCTTAACCAATATTGGTTATAATTGATATCCCACATTCTTCCAAAAAGATTCTACTAAAGAAGGAGTATAATGAAACTGAACCCATTCACATAGGCTATCATACACAAACAAGGAGTGATAATTTGAAAGAGGGAAGACTCACCAAGAAACTCCAGTGGAGAGAATCTTCATTTAATATGGGATTTTGAAATTAGTGGACTTTTCAAGACTTTGGAGCCATTCACCCAGAATTCATGAACTAGATTGCTACGAAAGGAAATAGAGACAATTTCAAACTAGAGTTTGTTAATTTCTTTTAAATGCACAGATATAAACTGTTCTTGAAAGGATCCTGAAGCTGTGGCTGCATATCTGTAATCCCAGCAACTTGGAAGGTTGAGACAAGAGGATCACAAGTCAAGGCCAGCCTCAACGGCTTAGCGAGACTCTCAGCCACCTAGGCAAACCCTGCCTCAAAATAGAAAAATACAAAGGACTGGGGATGTAGATCAGTGGTAAAATATGCTTGGGTTCAATCCCCAGTCCAAAAAATAAAAATTAAAGTTAAAGCAATTTTTATTCTGAAGCAATTTTCATTCTAGTGTCAAGAGGAGAGAGAATTAAGTGAAGGGCAGGTGTTACCGCTGCCACATTATTAGGGAACATGCTCTCTGGCTAACACAGAGAGCATGTCAATTCTGCTTGTCAATTCTGCTGACACCCGGTAATGTCACTCCTTTCTAGTCTGTGTGAATGTATGTGTACATCTGTCAAATAAGGGCACACCTTGCCAGAAGTTCAGAAGAGAGGGAGTGTCTGATCACCATGCACCAGCTGTTTTCTCATGCTGGTGGGGGCAGCTGGATTTCATAGTGACCAGTTGTGGTTGAAAGAGGTAGAGAGGTCAGGAATATGAGGAAAGAGAAAGAACAGGGCACAGAATTTACAAAATGCTAACTCTGCCAGGCACTGTGATAGGCTTTCAAATGTCACTTAGTCCTCAAGTGATCACATTGACCCCAGAATTGCCTTGTGTAGTTCTTCAGGTACCATTAGTGATCTCCACTTGAAAGATAAGGACACCAAGACTCTGAAAGTCAAGAAACCTTCAAGAATTCTTTTTGTCTCAGAGGAGACACTGTAGTTCTCGGCATAGCCTGGCTCCTGTTACCCGACGTCCTGTGTGTTCCAGCCTCTCAGCCTAGCCACATGCCTCTGCCGCAGGGCCTCAGCCCAGACTGCCCACTGCCTGGAATGCTGCTCCATTGTGTCCATTAGTCAGCTCCCTCACTCCTTTGTGTTTTTTCCTCACATGTGACCTTCTTCATGGAGACCCACCTTGTGTGCATTATTTTCATATTGTAACAGCTCTCTCTGCCTTCTGCCACACCCCCAGATCCTTATGCTGCTGTGTGTAGTGCTTCTCACCTTCCCAGATCCTAGGCAATCTACTCTTCTGTTTCTTTTTTAATTGCTTTTCTTTCCCTGCACACTGCAACTAGCATGTCAACCCCATAAGAGCAGGCACTGCTTCATTTCCTTATTTATCCAAGGCCCCTGCATGACTGTTGTGCTCATCGTAGGTGCTCAATAAATATTTACCACATGAATGAAGAGCCATTCTAGAGATTAGAGAACTATGAAGTGCTCAAGTTGGAGTTAAGCATAGGGTATGCTTAGGCCACGCTGAGGTGGCCCTTAGGACAAAGTGGAATGGGAGACACTGACTCCAGCCCAATGAGGAATGTCCTGTTTACAGGTTTGAGCTTTGTGTGTCATGCCATCTTGTCATGAGGATTCCACACAGTTTGAACCTATAAACTGGGGCACCAGAACCCAGTGGCAAAACTAAGATTGGCTATTTGTGTATTGAATTTTCCACCAGCCCCCACGGACTTCTTTGACATGGCAAGGATTATGCCCAGAGGCTTTTTATTCCTGAATCAAGTCCCTACTCTATAAAGACATGTATTTTGTTAGCCTAAGTGTTCAGCACCCTTGTGTGGACCTCGCTACCCACCTGCTGGAACCTGGAGTGTCATTCAGACTAAAGTGTCAGAAAATATCTGATAAAACATACATGTGCTACCGCTTTAGCAAAGGTGTATTTTCTGTTTCCTCTCTTCTTCAATCGTATGTTTTGAATATATCACTCCTGTTTGTTCAGGCACAGGTGAAAATTTTCTTTAGAAATTAGACAGAATACTAGTTTTTGCTTTCCTTTATTATTTGGGATAATGTTTTTGAGGCTCCAGTTTAGGTGAGAAGATTGACCTGATTTTTATTTCCCTCTCCAGTGTTTACCTTGTACATCGTTATTTTGTGTCTGTTCACAGGATGCTGGACAGATGCCATTGACGGAACTGCTATTATTTAAGCGAAGAGGATTGAAAGTGTCCATTTAGGAGCTTCCTATGAACTTTGATGAGCACCATACATATAATTGCTTCATTTTATGGATAAAATTGTGGGGGTGGAAATGTATAGAGATTTTTAAATAACTTAGGTTTTCAAAGTACATAGGCTAAAATTTACTTCAAAGAGAATCCCGATAGCAGCTAAAATTCCCATAAAAGAAAACTGCCCTTCAGAAGTGCCACTATCTCAAGCTTAATTGTCTGAGAGTTATTTTGTCCAAGAGGATATTGAGTTTGGAATTTTGAACAGCCATAATCTCCTTGTGGAAGATGCCAGAAATATAGGTATTATACTTCAGGCCTCCTACCCACCACCATTTCCAGTCACCACTGAAGATTTTACTTTTTTCAATAACTCTTAATTCTACCCACTTCTCTGCCACACTCCTGGATATGACAAGGTCTTACCTACATTTCCAAAGCTACCTCCTTTTGTTTCCTATGGATCTGCTCCGGGTGCTAATCTTTTCTGCAACCCACATCCTGGCTTTTCCAGAGCCCAAACCTGCTCAGCTTACCCTGCCCACCATACATAGACAGCCCTTAAATAGCTTCCACCCTTCCTGGGGTAATGACTGGATTCCTTACAAAGCTTGCGTGAGCTGGCCTGTGCTCACATCTCTAATTGCAAACTTGCCATAATTTCCTGTCTACCCCACCCTCACCTCTTTCTCTGGGCCCTAATCACACCAGTCCTTGTACAGATCTGTTTATCATGATGCTTTTTTCAACACATGGATTTTTTGGTGATGTTGGAGATAGAAGCCATGGGTACTCTATTATTGAGCTACAACCATTTTTTATTTTTTATTCTGAGACAGGATCTTGCTAAGTTGCCTAGGCTGGCCTTAAACTTGTAGTCCTCCTGCCTTCGCCTTCAGAGTTGCTGGAATTATAGGCATGCACCACCACACCCAGCCTATCACAGTCTCTCCTGTTGCCTAAAACACACTCTTCCCTCCTTCCTTTGCCTGTTCTCACCTTTCAGACTCCAGTCTGTGCACCCCTCATTCGACAAGTCTTCCTAGATCACTCTCTGGGTCTACTCCCCTCTTAGAATCTTCCTTGACCTTATATGCTTCTCCTTTGTAGCATCATCATGGATGATTTTACCTTTTACTGTTTGATTATTTAATTATTCTCTCTCACTGGACTGTAAGCTCATTGTGGGCGGGAACTATATCTGTTTTCTTTGTTTCTTTTTTGGGGGGTGAGGGTACCAAGGATTGAACCCAGGGGCACTCAACCACTGAAACCACATCCCTAGCCCTTTTTATATTTTATTTAGAGACAGAGTTTTGCTAAGTTGCTGAAGATGGCATGTGCCACCATGCTCAGCTTATATCTGTTTTCTTCTATTTATTTCAAGAGAAAAGTAGCATCTAGTATAAAGTAGGAAGCCAAGCCAGATGTGGTGGTGAATAACTATAATCCCAGTGACTTGGGAGACTCAGGTGGGAAGATTGCAAGTTTGAGAACACCTTGGGCAATTTAGCAAGATCTTGTCTCAAAAAACCAAAAGGACTGGAGATTGAATTCACTGGTATAGCGCCCTGGGTTCAATTGAAGTACAGGGGAAGAAAAGAAAAAAGAAAAAAAAAAGTAGGAACTTGTTTTTTGTAGATGGATGGATGAGTGGCTTTTTGAAGTAATAATGTTTGTGCTACTTGTTTGGAATGTAGCACAAAAAATGGAATCCAAGATGTTAGACAAAAACAAACAGATATAGAAGAGGTCTTCCATTTGTAGGCCTCAGGAAAAAGGTGGGCAGATGTGCTCTTCTAGAACTCACCCTCTCCTCCTAGCACCGTTTTCCTCTCCAGCTTTTTCCTAAGATCAGCCCTGCTGGATCTTGTTCTGCCCAGCTTGGTGGGCTTTCATCAGCAAGCCATTCTCCCTGTTTCCACCAAGGGGTGTTCTCACTCCTTTCAGGAGAATATACCTTTGATGCCTGGACATTAAAGGAGCTGCTTAGGGTCTTAGGGTATGAGTTTCATTACACTTCTCCATCTCTGAGCTTATTCTCTGGACACTTGATGCACAGTAGGGAAGTACAGCTTGAGTATCCCCAGCACCAACATGATGCTCAAAAAGTTTCAGAATCTTTCTAGTAGGGATGTTCAACTGTGATAATAACAATACGTACTGCATGGGCTCATTGTGGGAGACTTTAGACTTGTCCTATTCTTTAGAAATATAGCACAAGCCACAGATGTCAATTACATTTTCCAGGATCTGTATGTAAGTAGGAATATGAAACAGGATAAATTATAGTATGTTTAATTTAACCTGAGATCCAAAATATCATTTCACCATGTAATCAATAATAAAACAACTATTAATGAGATATTTACATTCATATTATATCTTCAGATCTGGCGTACATGCAACATTTACTAGCACGTCTCTGAACGAGCTGCACTTTTAAGTGCTCAGTGGCTAGTGGTGACTGCACTGGGCAGTGATGTTTTAGCTAATTCATATAACACTCAGTACCTTAGCTCATACTAACATTCAACTGATGTTGGCAAAATTATTGTTATTCATTTTGAAACTTCAAAAGTGGATGGACAAACATTTGTAAGGCACACTTGCGTGTATTGCCAAGTGAGAGGATGTCTCAGAGTTGTTTCTGATTCCATTTCAAGGGAATAAAGAGTTGCCTTGAAGAGTTCTCAGCCGTTCCCTGTAAGTCAGCCTCTCGGTTTCAGAATGAGGTCAGTTTGGTAGTTTATGGTTGTCTTTTCTTTGGGAGGTGGGAAAGGGGAAACTGCATGTGCTTCAAGTGCTGCGTGCCTGTCTCTGGTTTTTTGGCTCTTCTCTGTTTAATTATTTGGAGCTGGAACAACTTGATTTTAAAACAAAACATATGGGCTGAGAGTAATTGGGAGGACGTTTGCTAGTGATGTAGCACCAAAGGTATGTATCAAGTTGAGGCCCCAGCCCCACACCACTTGCCTGCTTAGGTATCCAGCGTTTTCCCTTACTTCAAATTGAACTCTTTTTCCAGTTTCTTAAACGCTTGTTGGGAAAGTCACAGTCAAAGCAGGAAATATTGGAGCAAGATTGTAAAGGAAATTGTCTGTGGGTCTTCTTTAAGTCTGAATTTTCTTGCCTTTCCTTTTTGTGGAAAATCATTGGGTCCTAAGCTATTTATGTGATTCATAAAAGAAAAAAAGTTGTTTTTCAAAGTGCCAAGAGGAGAAAGGAGAACTTTGTTTAAAGGGGAGAGAGTTGAATCCCCAGTGCATTTCTCTATTCTTCTCCTTCCCTCCATGGCTGGCACCAGCAGGGGAATTTCTGTTCTACAACCAGTTGTCAGGTGAAGGCAAGGTTTTTGTCTCTTTTTAAAACTCTGATGCCTTCTCTGCTTGCTGGGGGAGGAATTTATGATATACTGATCATATCCCATGTAATTTTAACCTAAATGCTGCAACTTTATGGGTGGGGGCCACTTCTCAGGAGTGGTGGGAACACGTGCCCATCTTAATCACATCTGCACCTCCACTTAGAGGCTCTGTGCCTCTAAACAAGTTATGCAAACTCTCTAAACCTCATTTTCCTCTTTCCTAAAGCAGAGGGTAAAAACAGTGTCTATATCAAAATGAAATTGTTCTGAGGTATAAAAGAGGCATTGCCTACAAGACCCTAAGCACAGTGCCTGGCAACTAATAAATATAAATAAATGTTAGCAGTTAGACAGGGGCCCTCACCAGTAACATCCACCCTCTTCAGCAGCAAGAGGGACCATTGACCATGATGCCTTTTGCCACCACATCCCACCCATTGCTTTCAGTGACACTGTGACTATGTGATGCATCAGGGGAGATAGTCAAACAATTGTCCATGAAGAGCTTTCACATTAAAAAGTAGCCATATCACTGGGATGAGTTGGATGCCATCGTGTGTGAAGTCAGAACCTCAACTGTGCACACTGGTGCTTCTTAGGTCCTGGGGGTCCTGTGTATTCACTTGTTAGTAGTTCCTCTATTTGCATGATAAATATAATCATAAAACACTATGGAGATGATTATAACATATGAGTTGTTTTATATTGGTACATTTGTTGTTTTGGATCTGAAATGTCACATGAAATAGCATTCTGACCAGAGCAGTAAAGGGCCTGACCACAGTTTTTCTGCCAGGGTGATGAAAACAAGAATTATTTCTAAACACTTTGTAAGCAGCCCCTGTATAGGAACAAGGGTCAGAAGAACAGGGTCTTTGGTTTTTACAGATCAAGGACATGCTGAAGCTTTTCTGTGTAGGGGCTCAGTATGTATCGCCCACTATCTTATTTATTCTCAGATAATTGTTGGGAGCTCTGGGAAGATCTACTTTTAAAAGCACCACCACATTTCAGAGTAGTTAATTGTCTTCCTTCAAGTCCCCTCTTTCCTTTTTCTCCTGCTATTTTCCCAGCCCGGTTTGGATTTATTAGCCATTGCTTCCAAAATGTCAGTAACTCCCTGCTGTGAGCAGCAAAGCCCCCTCCAGGTGGACAGTTCTCAGATTTCCCTGAAACCCTAAAGAATAACCACTCTCACTCTCATGTTCTCTGTACACCCTCTCCTTGGACAGCTTGCCTGACATTTAACTTAATCAAGATGTTAATAAAACAAACAGTGTGTGCTGCCTCTATGAGATTTAACCTACTTGTCGCCTGCCCATTCTTTTCACTTAAGTGTTTGCAAAGGAAATCCAGAGTCTCCATTGACAGTAAAGGTGAGGAGTGAGGTGAATCTTCCCTCATAGCCAATTACACCAGCTCTAGTCAGGGCTCTCAGGGGGTGGACAGCCCTAGGTAATGTGTCACCCAATCCATGGCATCCCAGTGATAAGACACCCTATTATTTTAAGTACTATCTAGGTGGGGGGCGGGGGGCGCAAGCTATGAGATACCATCAACTTTAACATATATTCCAATTTCAGAGTTAAGATATAAGGAGAAAAATGTACATTTTAGGGCAGAGCGGATACGGTGAGAACTAATTAAAGTGGAAAGTCTTCCCAGTTGTCAACTGCTCCCCTCCCGTCACCGCTTTCCCATCCTCAATGCAGCTAATTGGCAGAATTGTGAGATATGTGATGTGTATGAGATGCGCCTCTGCGCTGGGTTGAATGCATCAAGTGATGCATGAAGTTGGAAGACTGAGTTTAGGCCAGGAAGAGCCATGGAAGATGTCTGATCTACAATTTAAGTAATTTAAGCGCCTGAAAAATAAAAGAATCTAGGAATGGAACTTGATAAGATTCTTGTTGCCTTTGAAGGAGTGATAAAGGACTTGTCAGGGGAACTGGATGCTTCTGCCACTTATAATGGTGTGATGGAGAGGAGAGGATTGTCAGCTCCTCTGACTTCACGCACTGCTAATCCATTTTCCAGTGAATGTCAGGCTTAGATTTATGGGAATACTGCTGTTTTCTTGCCTACCTGCAAAGGGAGCATTCTGCATTGTTGATAACTCATTTCACTCAAGATTCTACCTAATGCCTGTTGTGATGACACCTTGCTGGAATTCCAGTGACTCAGGAGGCTGAGACAGGAGGATTGCAAGTTCAAGGCCAACCTTAGCAACATAGCGAGGTTCTAAGCAACTTAGTGAGACCCTGTCTTAAAATTAAAAAATAAACAGCACTGGGGATGTGGCTCAGTGTTTCCCAGTTTAATCCCCAGTATAGGGAAGGGGTCTACCTTTCTACCTAAGTATTATTGTTTATATTGAATGACTTCTAAGCATCCTTCTTTGTGCTGTAGTAATTTAAAGCAGAGAGATTATGGCATTTCTTTTTCTGGTAAAGGTGATTTCTCACAGTTTAAAGAAAGCCATTTCCCAATTAGGTGAAGTGACAGAAGAATTGATTGAAGTCTTATTTGTATTAGTAAACATACAGAGTTTACCCTCGTACTTACACTGCTTTCTTTCTTTCTTTCAGTTTTTGGGAATAGCGTTTCTTGGAATTGGACTGTGGGCGTGGAATGAAAAAGTAAGTTGAATATCATGAAAATGCCCACATTTTGGTTAGAGTCTGTATATGACATGTCTCCTTTTTGTCTTTGACAGCTGCAGAGTGTAAAGAAATATGGCTCTTTGATGAAAGAATGAATTCTTGAAAGATAAATGTCACATTGGCCAAGACTCTTTAGGGATAGACCGTAAAATGTTTAATGCATCAAAATAATTACAAAAGTAACAACATTCATGTGCAACAGAGAATGTGGTTGGAATTTAATCAGTTGGCCAGAGATCCATGTTCCCATAGGATATTTTTAAATCAGGCACAAGAATTTCAGTAATGCTTATAAATAATACTAAACCACCTGTAACCTCCCCTCTCTGTCTTGTCTTTTGTTTTTTTAAGACATTGAGAGGCCATTATTTTGTTCATTTATTTATATGTGGTACTGAGAATCGAACCCAGTGCCTCACACATGCTAGGCAAGCGCTCTGCCACTGAGCCACAACCCCATCCCTCTGTCTTTTCTTTTTAAAAAAACTTTTAGAAGATTACTCAAGCCAAAAATCATGTTTGTTTGTTTTTTTTAAGTGTGTTGTGTGACAAACTGTTAGCATGTGGTATGAAATAAGCCAGATATAAATTTGTGTTTGAATATCAGATAAACTCATCATTAATGCTAAAAAATGCAAATAGGTGGATGCTACTTGTAAGTATTAAGAAATATTCAAAGTCAGTTATAAGTACAATATAGTAAAAGGAGAAATCTGGAAATTCAGAGTAGCATGTTCTACGTTATAGGAAGCTGGCGCAGTGTTGGGGCCCATTTCTGTTCCAAGCAGCATATTTGTGAGGATAATACCCCATGTTCACACTTCCACTGGACTTTCCATTGCATCTTTTAATTTTTCTCTACAACTTCCCCTACTAAGGCCACCACTGGAATTCAAAAATGAATGTGAACCCTTTTTCTCTTCCTTGTTTGGAAGTGAAACCGCAGGCAGCGTTATCTGTCCTGGTATTTGCTATAGTCAAGCCTCGCTCTCATCCACCTGGCGAGAGAGCAAGGGAGTTTAGTTAGTTGAAAGTTCTTGTAAACTAAGCCCTTAGCGTAACTTTTTCCAGAAGGCCATTGTTTCATCTCTTGGGTATTCACCCTGGAGCCTGATCAAGCCTGAAGCCAAAAGTTCTTTTGAAGTGATAAATGTATTAAGGGCCATTATCAGTAGATAAAAATGAGAGAAAAATAAGAAGTTGCAGCAAACAAAAGACCTTCAGATACTAGTGGGAATCTCCACAACTAAAGCAACATGCAGATAGACCTTCAGATGGATCTCCTAAAACAAAAGTCAAACTAAATCCTGAATTTTGAAAATGTACTGTTGGCTAGGGTGTAGCTCAGAGGTAGAACACTTACACAGCATGTATGAGGCCCTAGGTTCCATCCCTGACACCCCTCCCCACCACAGAAAAAAAGAAGGAAATTTATTTACAAAATGCCATTGGAGTATATAAAATACTTAATGGAAAATGAACCTGCCCCCAGCAAACTATGCTTTTGGAGTAGGACTGTGATTATACTTGAAGTAAGACAAATTAAGTTCCCCAAACAGAGATAATTTTATCTCCAGAAACTTTTCCATTGAATACTAATCTTCTCTTGGATTATGATTAGCTTCTACCTCATCCCAGTTAAGCTTAGGGATTTGTATTGGTGGAATCTCGGAAATTCTCCCTTTAAAAGCCCTGTTTGGTTAAATGCCAGATAACACAGCTTTTTATAACTTCTTTAGTAAAAGTCCACTTCTGTCTGCTTTGAAAAACTGCTGGGAGGTATTAAATGAACTAATTATCTATTCTAGCAATAAACAGTTGATCATTTTTAGGTTTTTTTAATGAAATATAATTATATTTTTATTTCATTGGTTGCCTTTTAAATGCCTCTGTTCTGATAAAATCACAAACTTCTAAAATTGGCAGCGTCTCACAAATCCAGAGCAAGGGGTGACACAGTATTTCTCTTGAAGTCTGGAGTTACCTGCCAAGTCACCTAGCTACTGTATAGCGGAACTTCATGCGCAAGGACCAGATAGGAGTAACAGAGAATAAAGGAGTTATTCCTTTAAACTCAGTTTTGTGAGTGCTGGCCTCATGTCTGTGCCCTGGGCATGGGGGATGCAGCAGGGAATGAGCTTGTGGTCTAGTGGGACAATGGCTGGAATCAGGTAGTTGGCCAAGAATATGCGTCTAGGTACTGGTGAGTGCTGGCAAGAAACATTAAGTATAGGGTGAGGGCTACTTACAGAGGAGTCTCTTTTAGATGGAGTCTTTGGCAACAGCCTCCCTGAGAAAGTGGCATTGGAGCAGAGACCAGAGGAAGTAAGAGAACTCTGCAGAGGAACAGGGTGAGCACATTCCAGGAAGAGGGATAGCAAGTGCAGTGGTCCTGAGGCAAGCCCTGGGGGATTCCACTGAGTGACAGGAAGGAGCAAAGACAGGAAATAGAGGATGTGGCTGGAGAGATAGGCAGAGACCAGACTGGGCAGAATCCTGCAGAAGTCTGGGTGTATTCTAGCAATAAGAGGAGCCACCAGGGCATTTTGGTAAGGGAGTATCCCCATCTAACTTTTGTTTTATGACTGCGCTGGTTGCTATGTGGGGAAAAAAACATAGCTTCGGGGATGGCTACAGACTGAATGTTTGTGCCCCTACATAATTCAAATGTTGAGGCCCTCATCCCCAATGTGATGAGGCTGTGGGGATGCAAATAGATCCTGATGGTAGAGCTGCCATGAACTGGATTAATGTCCTTTTCAGAGGAGACAGGAGAGGGCGCCCCTCCCCCACCACACTCACTTTGCCAGGGGAGGATAACCAGGAATCAACCCTCACTAGGCACCAGGGCTTTTAGAATCTTCATTTTGGATTTCCTAGTCCCCAGAACTGCAAGAAATAATAGTGTTATTTAAGCTACCCTGTCTTTAGTATTGGTTGTAGCTGCCTGAACAGACATGAGTTCAAATTCTGGCTCCTCTATTCACCATCTCCTTGGGCCAAACTGAGTTTACTTCTCTGAGATGCCCTTTCCTTGTTTGTGCAGTGGGATCACTTATCTCACCTGATCAGATCATTGTGAGGCTTAAATGAGATGTTCCTCACCACAGCGCCTGCTCACAGGTTCAGGCTCCCTGGAGGCATGGCCCTTTCCCTGGAAGCGTGATTATAGCACATCCATTCCTGCATGGAGGCAACAGTACAGGGTGGTTTGGAAAGCTACCTCAAATTTTAGAGGAGTTCCAGGTTTAGACCCATGCAACAGAGAGGACTGGTTTTATTTTGGATTCTCTAAAGGAGGATGTGATATGCATAGATCACTTTAGTAACTGCAAAGGCCACTCCATTCAACTCCTTTGGGTTAACCTCCACGCTGGGCCAGACCTCTGATGGGATGTTTTGAGGTGAATCCCAACTAGTTTGAGGGCAGCAGGCAAGTGTGCCCCTGGTAAGCTGATAATATCAGTAGGTGAATCAGTAAATGTCCCAGACCAAGATGTGGTGACATTTAAAGAAAGCTTGGAGGGAAAACCTTAAAACTGAGTCACAGATGGAAGGATCCAATTTCCACTACTAGGATCAGATTTCCTAAACAGATGGGACTTTATATTTTATTTTATTTATTTATTTAGCAATAGTAGAGACAGAACTCAAGGATGCTGTATCATTGAGCTACATCTCCAGCCCTTTTAGTTTTTATTTTGATACAAGGTCTTGCTAAATTGTCCAGGCTGGCCTTAAACTCCAATCCTCCTGCCTCAGCCTCCCTAGTAGCTGGGATTTGGGTGTGTACCACCACACTCAGCTTAGGTGAGACTTTCAACATATTTACATGGAGTACAGAAACTTTGAAGGCAAAAATTATTACCACTCATACTTAATGGCAGTCAGTTGTAAACCTAGAGTGAATATTAGACATAATTATTAAATGATTCATTTTATCTAAATTCCAAATTGTCTGTGAAGATGTAAGGATGCCTGACTTCAGAGAAAGCTGGTTTATGTGTAGTTTCTCAGTGATCATAGGATCTGCTGTTTGGAAGAACATTAACGATCGTGCAGCATGAGTTACCTCTGAAACAGCACTGGCAACATCCAGCCATAACAAACTCATTCATTCAAATAACATGTATTTAGCACATAGATGTGACAGGGCTGTGCTTGCTCTAGGAATATGAAGATGAAGTCTTTTCAGTCATCAGAGAATTTACCCAGTTGTAGGAAGGGTATACACAAATACATATGTACATGTGCACAAAATAAGACATTACCATAAATGCTAGTTAGGAGTGTACATACATTTAATAATTCCCCCAGCAAACATTCCACCATTTCTCACTCTTTGGATTGCTCTTACTGTTGGAAGGAGCTTCCTTCTGTCAAATTAGACTCATGTCCCTCTAATTTTCACTCACTGGTTCTGGATCTACCCTGTTGGATCCTACAGATTAAGTCCTTCCACACGTTAGCCCTTGAGGCAATTCAGGGTGGCAGTCTTGTTCCTTTGGAGTTTCCAGACTAAACAGTTTCTCAGGGTGGTCCTCACAGGCCTGGACTGGAGTCCCTTCTCCATCTTGGTCATGCTCCTCTGGCCTTGCTGAGTGTGTCTGTACTCTGGATAGAATGCTTTTGGGACAGAGAATAGGGCTGGATCATGTCCCCTCTCACATCATGGGATGTCTTTGAAGCTTGAGACCCACCCTTGTTGATCACTGAGTCCACAGCTTGCTGAGAGTCCAGGCTGGTCACAAACCTGGCTGCCTTACCCACCCACCTTGTGTCTGGCTGGTTTTCAAAGTCAAATGCAAGATTGCTCATTTGCACAGTGATATAGTCAGCCTACCTCTGCACCTGCTGAGATGGCTCTGGAGCCTGGACGTCATCCAGCAGCTCGCCTTTCCACTCAGCTTGACTTCAGCTGCACATGGTGATCCACATCCTCCCTTAATTCCTCCTTCTGCATGAGGCCTTCCTATAGCCTGTTCCTTGTCCTCATGCCACCTGGGGAAATTCCAGTCTGGGAGGGACCCTAGGACAAGCCTCCTCCATCATTCTGATGGCAGTCATGTTTAATTGTCACTGATAAAAGCCACTAATATGTTGAGCAGACCAAGGACAGAGCCAACAACACATCACTGGGATCTTCTCCAGAGGGGACATTCATTTACTTAATGTTTGCCCTCGAGTGTCATTAGTCAAGCTTTTATTTTTGTACTGGGGCTTTAACCAGGGGCACTTAACCACTGAGCCACATCCCCAACCCTTTTTATTTTTTATTTTGAGACAAGGCTTCACTAAGTTGCTTAGGGCCTCGCTAAGGTGCTGAGGCTGGCCGCAATCTTGCTATCCTCCTGCTTCAAACTTCTGAGTCACTGGGATTATAGATGTGTGCCATCATGCCCAGGAGTCAGGCAGTTTTTAACCCATCTGTTTGCCATTGCCTCAGACTATTTTTCTGTGCCCTATCTTTGAGATGGACTGTGTCCTTCACTTTCTCTGAGTAACCAGCCTCGGGACTGGTGGCACCTGGCAGTTTCTCACTGAGTCCACCCTGGATCCTGGAGCACACCATGTTCTTATCCAGATACTTGGGTCCCTTGTCAGCAGAGCAAGGATGAAGGCAGGGTGCATCCTTCCTCTCTTCTAGAAACACTTTCCTCACTTGGCTTCCTCCTGCTGCTCCTACCTGCAGCAGTGCCTTCCCACACAGCCTTGATGCTTCTACCTCACCTCCCTGACCTCTATATTTTAGTTGCCCCAGGCTGCAACCTGAGACCACTGCTCCCTCTTCACCTTCTCCCAGAGATCCCAGCTAGGCTTGGGGCCTGCACACTAGGCATCATGCCTGACTTCCAAATTTATACTTTTGGTCCCAACCTCATCTGAATTTCAAATTCATACTCAGGGGTACACTTAGGGTCTCCACTTCAATGTCACAAGGGCTTCTGAAATGACACATCGGAGACAGCACTCCTATCCCAGCCCCTACCAATCTGCCCTTCCCAATTGCAGTAAATGACAACTCCATCTTTCCACTTGTTCAGTTAGCCTTGACACCATTCTTTCTTTTCTTCTTATACCACATTCAGTGTATCAGCAAATGCTGTCAGCTCTACCTTGAAACTACACTGAGAATCTCATTTCTTCTCACCACCTGCACTGTTCTACCCTGGTCTAACCAGCCCTGACATCCTGCCTACATTAGTTCAAAAACCTTCCAGTTATTTCTCTGTCTCTGCTCACATCCTGGCACCCACACCAGGCCTGTCTCCATGTTGCAGTCAGAATGAACCTTTAAATATCTAAGACAGATCCTGTTGCTTCTCCCTCCAAACCCTCCTATGAGCTTGTCATTTTACTCAAAGCCACATGTGGTACCCATAGCCTCTGTGGATTTACCTCCCACACTGAGCCCCAGCCCCTGTGGTCCAGGCTCCTACTTGCCATCTTGCCAGTCTTTCTACATCCCAAACATTTCCCATCACTCCCAGGGCCTTTGTACCTGCTCATCCTGTGCCTGGGAGGCTCTTTCCTAGAAAGCTTTCCTCATTAGAAAGCCAGCTCACTGAGGGAATTTTTGTTTTCTTCTGCACTCCAGTACCTAGAACATTAAATGGCATGTGGTGATGTTCAAGAAACATTGTCCATGAAAGAATAAATGAGCAAATGAACAGTGAAAGCATTCTTCTAAGCCCTGGCTTATTTTGTGGCCTCTGTCATTGAATTATAAAAAGTCAGTAATTTCTTTGGATCTCTAGTGAGCTTACTATATCAAGACTTC
Organism: Geosciurus inauris; assembly: GCA_004024805.1. Taxonomy (NCBI): domain Eukaryota; kingdom Metazoa; phylum Chordata; class Mammalia; order Rodentia; family Sciuridae; genus Geosciurus; species Geosciurus inauris. The sequence goes on along the minus strand of PVHX01000079.1, from coordinate 202,061 downwards.
TTAGGGCATAAAAGGATGTAAAATTACATGCAGTTTCTAATGTCGGATGTGAGAGTGGTACAGTGTTAAAGAAAATAGCCATTTGTTTCTGTCACAGAAGTGGGAATCTGTATGTGGTTATCTCACTTTGTGAGAAAGTTAAGGTGCCTTTCCTTTTCCATTTTTCCTAACTCATATACTTATTACTTAGCTCTTAGATGGACCGGGAGGGAGAGCCATACATCACTATCAGTTCCAAGAGAGGACATGACCAGCCAAGTTGTTGAGGGGAAAGGAGAGAATCCAGGTTTTTGGAATAGGAAAATTGCCCTTCCGTGACCTTTAGTATGAGTTTGGGGTTCCCATGGCTCACCCTGCAATCCTGAACATAGCCCTAGCCACTGGGCAGAAGGGATAACCAGGCCTGGCAGCCTGTCTCCTTTGTCCTACCACTTGGCCCCACGGTGACCACCCAGAAGATATTTGTGACCAAATGAATGAGAATATGCAAAAGAGCTTTTGTTCTGGAAAATGCTACACAGGAAAAAATAGCTCTTTATAAAGGGATTTCATTTTCACTTCTTTGTAAGGGAAGGATGATATTCTGTTTCAAAGGTGGAGAAACTGGAGACCTGGAGATGTTAAGCTGGACATCTGGCCCCTTCCTTCTGGTTCCCTTCGGTGCTCCATGCCTGCCCTCATGCTCCCTTGGTGGGTTCTCTAGGGCAGGGTTGGAAGGAAAGATTTGGTGCACAGAGCCCCTTCCAGGAAGGAGAAACTAAGAGAATGGGAAATTAGCCCCCATGTTACTTTTTTTCTTGGTTTTCCTGCAAATAGGGAAGACTATCCTAGAGGCTTTTTCCAGCCCACTGCCTGTGACTGTAAGTCTCATTCTAGAACCTTCCCATTGCTTCCTATCATGGTCCCACACTAGAATCACCCTGAAAATCCTTCCCCGTCTTTCCAGGAAAGGACATTAGGGGACAGTGAGATTCAGTGCTTTAGGCAGTTCAAGTTTTTGTCTGGAGTAGGCAGTGGGTGGAAGTGGTTACCCAGATCACTTGAATAGGAAAATGGACTCCTCAGCTTTGAAGGCATGATGGGGAGATATCTCTGACATACTGAAAAGACTTCTGCCAAGATTTCGTTTTATTGAGTGAAGCATAGTATGTTTGTTGGCCTCTCTCCTTCTCAATTATCCACATAATCCTTTCATATTCCTTGTTATATCTGAAGAGCTGGATGGCAGACATCTCTTGGTCAGTGCCTGGAAAATTACCCTGTGTTCTGACCTGCTGTAATCAGCATGTCAACAAGTACGTGACATGTCACAAAAAATAGTTTTCCTCTCTTTGTTTCTCCCTTTAAACTTTATTCAAAGGAACTTCCCTAAGAAAATTCAGGTTGGTCCAAATTTCAGTGATTTTGTTGTTTGTTCTCAGATATCCGTCACTGTTCTCCCGTCACTTTGAGGCACAGATCCAGGCTCAGTTATTATAAAGGACTGAGTAATAATCAAAATGCCCAACCTTACTTCACACAGCAATGTCCTCCCTGGCTCAGGCCCATCTGCCTTGGGTCTGGAGGAGGGGAGGGAATGTGGGCCTTGGCCCTTCTTCCTCCTGTCTTCTCCCCCACTCACCAGAGACTCCTGCCCATTTCCTGCCCTGGCAGAGTAAGGTGGGGGTTAGCATTCTGGGCCTGGCAGATGTTAAAGTGGGGTGATGTCTTGGTCTTTTTGAAGCTTCCCTGCTTAGTTCCTCTGCCTGGTGGTTCCTTTGAGCTTGGCTATCTGGGTGGGCCATCTGGCAACCTCCCCTCAGGCCTGGCTTTTTCTTCAGCCAGGGTACCTCTGAGCTTTGCTTTCAGAGTTCTCTTTTACCCTGTGGACAGCCGTATCTGACAGGAGCGTCAAAACAACCCCAAGGTACCTCTTCCATTTTGTCCTCATGTTTTATCTTAAACACAACCATCTGTGAATGAAGTCATCCCACCCCACCAGTACCCCTCCACATGCACCTCTGCCTGACACCAGAGCATCAGCCAGCTCTTCTCCCTAGATTTCCAGGGCAGGAGCCAGCCCACATCCCCCAGGGCCCTTCCCAGGCAGTCAGGCCCTAATTGCCATGTGTCCCAACTGCAGGCTCCCACTCCAGAGCTCCAGGGGTCCCCTTGAATCTCCTCACTAGGGTTAGAGTCAGAAGTAAGGTGTCTCCGCCCTGCCCTCACCCTTGGGGAGCTGTATCACACAGCATAGCAGCTGTTTTCTCCAGAGTTCCCATCCCCTCATGCAGTCATCCCACTGACCTCTTTCTGCTTGCCTGATTTTGCTGGGTGTGCAAGAGAAAGAAGTGGAGATGGAGTGTGGAGAACAGGGGGTCTTATTAGCTCCTACTCACTTTGATCTTCTCAGCGATCAGTGAAATCTGACGTATTTTTCTTAAAATTTTAGAAATAGATGCATGCGGTTAGGTTGGAGATGAGACTCTCCTTGCCTATTGCTACCTGCTATCTTCACACAGTACGGCCTAGTGACACACTGTTCAGGGGTCAGGTGGCCGGGGTTCAAATTCCTGTTCTGCCACTCTCTTGCCTGGGTGACTGGGCAAGTTATTCCCTCTCTGTGTGTTTCTTCATGGGGATGCCTGTGCCCACCTGCTGGGCTTGTTGCTAGGGTGAGGCAAAGCAGAGAGCACTGTGCCTGGCTGAGTCAGTACTTAACAGTGTGACTCTTAGGTCACTGCTTTGGCTTGCGCTCCCAGCAACTTTCACCTGGATTGCCACAGACCCTCTGGGTGCTTGCATGGCACCTAACTGCTGCCTGAGCAGACTTTCTACTTGTGGAAGTGGTTGGGCCTTTCCTCAAAATGCCTGTAGATGCAAATCCAACCTTGCCCTACCAGACTCTTTTCCTCTTGCCACTTGTCACACTCACACATAGATGCCATGTTGGGCCAAGGCCTGTCACCTTGTCTCCATATTTGCTCATACAACCTGCCCCGCCATCTGCCCTGCCATGACACCCAGTGCCAGGTCCTCTGTGCAGCACACTCTGTTTAAGTTTCTCCCCTCTAGATCCAGCTCCCCTAGGGTGTCACTGCATTGTTTACTCTAAGTGCCCATGATTAACACAATACCTAGTCCCCACAGGTGATCCCTATTGGAGTATGTGCTCAGCAATCCAGTGAGTTATACATTTCTATGGTTTCAGAATAGATGATCACTACCACTAGGTTGCACTTTTTTTTTTACTTTAGTTTTAGAACACCATGATCAAAGCCTGTCTTAGTCTGCTCAGGCTCTTATGACAAAAATATAATAGACAGGGGAGCTTTCACCACAGACGTTTATTTCTCATAGTTCTGGAGCTTGTAAGTCCAAGATTAAGGTGGTAACCACTTCAGTTCCTAGGGATGCCTCTCTGCTTGGCACATGGATGCTGTCTTGCTATATCCTCACGTAGCAGAGTGAGAGAGGGTGGGTTCCATCTCGTCCTCCTTTTATAAGGACACCTAGTTCATCATGGGGTTTCCACCCTCAAGGCCCTTCCCAAACCTAATCATCTACCAGAGGCCCCATCTACTATCACACGGAGGATTAGAGCTTCAACATATGAATTTGGGGGAAACACATTCAGTCCATAATAGTCTCTATTATTATTCAGTTTAAACTTTATGCTAGCCTGAAGTGTTCCTAGGTGTGTCTCCCCTTTTCAGAATTTTTATGAAAATTCTGGGGAATGTCTAGGAAAACATGTGGAACTTCTGAAAGGTGGCACTTTGGCATATGACTGTTCCCGTGTTTATGTAGCAGTTACTCACCAGTGTGCGTGGGGAGAATGGTTTCCCTGCTTGTGAGTGAACAGATGATGGGACTTGGTGCAGCTCCCTCCCCAGCAGCTGCTTAGTTAGGAGATTTTATGTAGATCACCTAAAAGATGTGGATCGCTTCTTCTCAAAGGCAGGCCATGACCATTCATTCACCGGGGATTAAACTCAGGGATACTCAGCCACTGAGCCACATCCTCAGTCCTGTTTTGTGTTTTATGTAGAGAAAGAGTCTCACTGAGTTGCTTATTAGCACCTTGCTGTTGCTGAGGCTGGCTTTGAACTCACGATTCTCCTGTCTCAGCCTCCTAAAGTGCTGGGATTACACCTCGCCCGGCATGACCATTCTTATCTGCAGGAAAATATTACTTGAGTCTCACTGATAACCTTTTTGTTTTTCTTTTTCTTACCTATTTTATTAAAAAAAATTTTTTTTGAGAAGGGATCTTTTTTGTGTTGCCTGGGCCAGCTTCCAACTCATGCTCTTCCCTCCTCAGCCTCCCAAGAAGCTGGGATTACAGGCATGCATCATCACACCCAGCAACATTGATAACCTTCTTTGATAAAATAAACAGGGAAGGAACCACATGCTCTTGAAGCTGCCAGCCTTCCTGTACACTTGCTTCTTTGTCAGGCCATGAGCCAAGCTGCTCTTGTTCCCTTATATCTGGGACTCTTCAGGTCTAACAAATTTTTTTCTCATCCTTCGTCCTTCCTGTGGCCTCTGCATCAGTTTCTTAGATAAATGAAGGTTTGGAGTTTTGCAGAGTGGCTTTGCCATATAACTTTCTTTGAGGGTCTTTGATACATTTCTACAGGAGCAGCCTTCTCTGTGGTCCTCTGGCCCCTACTTGGTCTTTGTGTGGACATTGTTTGAAACCACATTTCCAGTTCTCCAGGACCACCCCTGAGTAACTGCATTTTCTTTGAAATGTCATACCTAGTCTCTCTTTCTAAAGAAGAAAATGCTTATCTCCCTCTTACTCTAGGGAATTTGTTGTCAGTCTAACCCCAGGAGGGCCTGATTTATGGAGGGCTGTGTGAATCAGGACCCCGTCTCATAAATCTCCAAGGGGTCCATCTGGCATGACTTTGCATACACGTTTCATATGCCTGCCTCTCTGTTTCTTGTCCAGCAGTTGAAAGGAATGTGCTTGTATATGCAAAAGCAGAAGAGTCCCAGACCTCGGGATGTATTAGTGCTATTTTTGTATTCTTTTCTGTGTGAGTTGACAGAGAAGAAGCTGAAACTTGCCAGGTGGCACACAGAGGCTGCTCTGTGCTGGTGGTGAAAAAAAACCACAGACACTCCTGAAGTTTATTGGTTTGGAACCCTCTGGAGCTTTGTTTGCCTTTTCCATTCCTGCCCGTGCAGAAAAACCTCTGTCAAAAAGAAATCGTTCCTCAGAACATATTCCTTTATTGAAGAACCGTGGGGAAAAGCTGATTAAATTCCAGAGCTAGCTGAATTATTGAATTACTAATGAGGAGATGAAGATAAATGGAAAGGTTCGCTGATTTTTCACATTCTTTCCGAGGCATACTATGTTCATCAAACCATGGGACAGCCAGATCTCACAGGGGACCTGATATGGTTCAGCAACTGAAAGTAATTCAAGAGTAGTGACTCCGACACCCAGTGTGCCCAGCTAGCCCCCTGGCAGCAGAGGTGTCCTTGCCCCTGGTTCCATGCACTACCACAGTAGTGTCATTGTACCCGCCTGCCCGCAGCCGCTAACTTCTCTCTCCTCTTCTCTGCAGCACCACATCTATGTGCTCTTAGCTTCCACTTTCTGGTGGCTTCTGTCTTCTCCTGGCTTTTGCCTACTTATGGCTTCCCACTTCTGCCTTTCTCTGCATGTCTTAGATTATTCCCAGTTCCTCGCCCAAAAATCTGATTAGCATGTGCCAGTCACTGTCATCTCCATTAGACATGATCATCAGATGTGGCCATAGCTTTCCTTAGAAGGGGCTCGGAGAGGACAAGTGCTCAGAGTAAAACAGATTCGTCAACACAGTTGGATTAAAACTTCTCTTCGAATTCTACTTCTCTTAGATTCTACTGCCTCTGTAGAATCCAGTGACTTCCTCCTGTTCTAGTCTAATAGTAGTGATAACCAGGGAGAATAGGAGTGAAAGTGGGATGAGGAAAAGTTGGGCATCAAGTTATGGTGAAATGGGAATAAGAAGCTCTGATGTGCTTTGGCACAGCAGTGTGACTGTAGGTAATGAAATGTACTACCTATTTCAGAAAGAAGATTTTGAGTGTTGACACCACAAAGAAATGTTTGAGTAGATGTTTACCTGGATTTAAACATTGTATAGTATACATATATATCAAAACACTGCATGATACCCCATAAGTATGTGCAATTTTTATGTCTTTGTGTATCTTTAAATGCAAACTTGAAAAAAGACAATGTTACTATTGTAGTGTCCTATTGATTTGCTCCACACTTAGCCTTGTCTAAGCTACCCTACCTGCTATGTTTAGAATCCTAGAGGAAACTCCAAGTGAGCCCCATGAGCTGAAGAACTGTACAAGATGATCTGTGCAGGTTAAAGACTCTGGAACCCTCTCTTTGCCCCACTCTGAAGCAGCTTGTCTAAGTGAATGGAATATCAGTCTCCCTTGTTCTATAATGGACACACAAAAATACCTTTTTGTTTGCTGGGCTATTTTACTTTTATTATAATGATGATTGTCTCAGACATGTTCCATTAACATGTCTTATTTCTTTTTAGACACATACTAGTCTCTGCTGAATTCTGAGAGATACTAATACCTTGTAGATAGTGGAAATCTCCCATTTTCCCTGGAACATCATTTCTTTTTTTTTTTTTTTAATTAGTTTATTTAGTTGTATTTCAAGTCATAGTACATATATACAGCTCAGTTTTTCCATTTCTCTGGTTGCAAACCAGATAAAGTCACACCATTTGTGTCTTCATACATGCACCAAGGGTAGTGATGACGATCTCAATCAACCATCTTTACTGTACCCATTCCCCTTTCCCTACCCCCACCTCCCCCCTGCCACGTCCAGAGTTCCTCCAGTTCTCCTATGTCCCCCATTCCCACCCTTGTTATGTATCAGCATCCACTAATCAGAGACACATTCGGCATTTGTTTTTTTGGGATTGGCTTACTTCACTTAGCATAATGTTCTCCAATTCCATTCATTTGCCTGCAAATATCATAATTTTATTCTCTTTTATTGCTGAATAATATTCCATTGTGTATATGTACCACAGTTTCTTTATCCATTCATCTATTGAAGGGCATCTGGGTTGCTGCCACAGTTTTGCAATTGTGAATTGAGCTGCTATAAACATTGAAGTGGCTGCTTTACTGTAGTGTGCTGTTTTTAAGTCTTTAGGGTATAGGCCAAGGAGTGGGATAGCTGGGTCAAATGGTGGTTCCATTCCAGGTTTTTTAAGACATCTCCGTACTGCTTTCCAGATTGGTTGCACCAGTTTGCAATCCCACCAGCAATGTTTAAGTGTACCCTTTTCACCACATCCTCGCCAGCACTTATTGTTGCTGGTATTTTGGATAGCTGCCATTCTGACTGGGGTGAGATGAAATCTGAGAGTAATTTTGATTTGCATTTCTCTAATGGCTAGAGACGTTGAACATTTCTTCATATAGATGTTTATTGATTGTATATCTTCTTCTGAGAGGTTTCTATTCAGCTCCTTAGCCCATTTATTGATTGGGTTGTTTGTTTTTTGGTGTTAATTTTTTTGAGTTCTTTATATATCCTGGAGATCAGTGCTCTATCTGATGTGCGTGTGGCAAAAATTTGCTCCCAGAATGTAGGCTCTCTGTTCATCTCATTGATAGTTTCTCTTGCTGAGAAGAAGCTTTTTAGTTTAAGTCCATCCCATTTATTGATTCTTGCTTTTATTTCTTGTGCTATAGGTGTCTTGTTAAGGAATTTGGGGCCTAATCCAACGTGATGAAGATTTGAACCTACTTTCCCCTCAATTAGACGCAAGGTCTCTGGTCTAATTCCTAGGTCTTTGATCTACTTTGAGTTGAGTTTTGTGCATGGTGAGAGATAGGAGTTTAGTTTCATTTTACTGCAAATTGATTTCCAGTTTTCCCAGCACCATTTGTTGAAAAGGCTATCTTTTCTCCAATGTATGTTTTTGTTTTTGGCACCTTTGTCTAGTATGAGATGGCTGTATTTATGTGCATTATTCTGTGTCTCCTATAATGTACCATTGGTCTACATGTCTATTTTGGTGCCAACACCATGCCGTTTTTGTTACTATTGCTTTGTAGTAAAGTTTAAGGTCTGGTATTGTGATGCCTCCTGCTTCACTCTTCTTGCTCAGGATAGCTTTGGCTATTCTGGGTCTCTTATTTTACCAAATGAATTTCATGATTGCCTTTTCTATTTCTATAAGAAAGGCCTTTGGGATTTTAATTGGGATTGCATTGAATCTGTATAGTGCTTTGGGTAGTATGGCCATTTTAATAATATTGATTCTGCCTATCCAGGAACATGGGAGGTCTTTCTATCTTCTAAGATCTTCTTCAGTTTCTTTCTTTAGTGTCTTGTAATTTTTGTTGTAGAGGTCTTTCACCACTCTTGTTAGATTGATTCCCAAGTATTTTATTTTTTTTGAGGCTATTACGAATGGAGTAGTTTTTCTAGTTTCTCTTTTTTTTTTCTAGTTTTTCTAGTTCCTTTGACTCATTGCTCATGTATAGAAATGAATTTGATTTATGTATATTGATTTTATATCCTGCAATTTTACTGAATTCATTTATCAGTTCGAGAAGTTTTCTGATGGAACTTTTTGGATCCTCTAAGTATAGGATCATGCAGTCTACAAATAATGATAGTTTGAGTTCTTCTTTCCCTATTCGTTCCCTTTAATTTCCTTCATCTGTCTGATTGCTCTGGCTAGAGTTTCAAGGACTATATTGAATAAGAGTGGTGAGAGAGGGCATCCCTGTCTTGTTCCAGTTTTTAGAGGGAATGCTTCCAATTTTTCTCCATTTAGGATGATGTTGGCCTTGGGCTTAGCATATATTGCTTTAATCATGTTGAGGTGTGTTCCTACTATCCCTAGTTTCTCTAGTGTTTTGAACATGAAGTGGTGCTGTATTTTGTCAAATGCTTTCTCTGCGTCGATAGAATCATGTCATTTTTATCTTTAAGTCTATTGATGTGATGGATTACGTGTATTGATTTCTGTATGTTGAACCAACCTTGCATCCCTGGAATGAACCCCACTTGATCATGGTGCACTGTTTTCTTAATATGCTTTTGTATGCAATTTACCAAAATTTTATTAAGAATTTTTGCATCTATATTCATCAGGGATATTGGTCTCAAATTTTCCTTTTTTGACGTGTCTCTGTCTGGTTTTGGAATCAAAGTGATACTAGCCTTATAGAATGAGTTTGGAAGGGTTCCTTCCCTTTCTATTATGTGGAATAATTTGAGGAGTATTGGAGTTAGTTCTTCTTTGTAGGTCTTGTAGAACTCGGCTAAGAATCAATCCATCTGGTCCAGGGCTTTACTTTGTTGGAAGGCTCTTGATGGCCTCTTCTATTTCCTTGCCTGTAACTGATCTGTTTAAATCATGAATGTCCTCTTGGTTCAGTTTGGGTAGGTCATATGTCTCTAGGAATTTGTCGGTGTCTTCAGGGTTTTCTAATTTACTGGGATATAAGTTTTCAAAATAGTTTCTGATTATCCTCTGTATTTCAGCAGGGTCTGTTGTGATATTTCCTTTTTCATCACAAATTTTGGTAATTTGGGTTTTCTCTCTCCTTCTTTGTGTTAGGGTGGCTAAGGGTTTGTCAAATTTGTTTAATTTTTCGAAGAACCAGCTTTTTGTTTTATCAATTTTTTGAATTGTTTCTTGTGTTTCAATTTCGTTGATTTCAGCTCTGATTCTAATTATTTCCTGTATTGTACTTCTTTTGGTGTTGCTTTGTTCTTCTTTTTCTAGGGCTTTGAGTTGTAGTGTCAAGTCATTGATTTGTTGACTTTTACATCTTTGAATATATGAGCTTAATGCAATGAACTTTCCTCTTAGCACTGCCTTCATAGTGTCCCAGAAATTTTGGTATGCTGTATCAGAGTTCTCATTTACCTCTAAGAATTTTTTGATCTCTTCCCTGAGTCCTCTCTCAATAGCAAATTATTGAGTCTCCAGGTGTTGTAGTGACTTCTTTTTTTAAAACTGTCATTAATTTCTAGTTTCAGTCCATTATGGTCAGATAGAGTGCAGGGTAGTATCTCTGTTTTTTTGTATTTACTGAGACTTGCTTTGTGACATAGCATATGATCTATTTTGGAGAAGGATCCATGTGCAGCTGAGAAAAACATGTATTTGCTTTGTTGAAGGATGGAATATTCTATATATATCCGTTAAGCCTAGACCATTGATTGTTCTATTAAGTCTTATAGAATCTTTGTTTAGTTTTTGTTTGGAAGATCTGTCCAGTGGTGAGAGAGTTGTGTTAAAGTCACCCAATACTATTGTGTTGGGATCTATTTGGTTCTTGAATTTGAGAAGGGTTTGTTTGACGAACATGGCTTCCCCATTGTTTGGGGCATAGATATTTAAGATTGTTATGTCCTGTTGATGTATGATTCCCTTAAGCAGTATGAAATGACCTTCCTTATCCCTTTTCACTAACTTTGGTTTGAAGTCTACCTTATCTGAAATGAGGATGGAAACTCCTGCTTGTTTATGCAGTCCATGTGCATGATAAATTTTTTTCCATCCATTCACCTTCAATCTGTGAGTATCTCTTTGTATGAGATGAGTCTCCTGGAGGCAGCATATTGTTGGGTCTTTTTTTTTTAAATCCAATCTGCCAGTCTGTGTCTTTTAATTGCTGAGTTTAGGCCATTGACATTCAATGTTATTATGGAGATATGGTTTGTATTTCCAGACATTTTGGTGTATTCTTAGTTTTTAACTTGATTGGGTTTCTCCTTTGATTGGCCTTTAGTGTAGCTCCTCCCTCTGCATGTTTTCTTTATTGTTTTTGATGTCTTCCTCATGGAATATTTTATCATGATGTTCTGTAGTGTCGGCTTTCTTGCTGTGAATTCTTTTAATTTTTGTTTATCTTGGAAGGTTTTTATTTCATCATGAAACCTAAAACTTAATTTTGCTGGATATAAGATTCTTGGTTGGCATCCGCTGTCTTTTAGCACTTGGTGTATGCTTTGCCATGATCTTCTTGCTCTCAGCATCTGGGTTGAGAAGTCTGCAGTGATCCTAATTGGCTTCTCCCTATATGTAATCTGATTCCTTTCTCTTGTGGCTTTTAAGATTCTCTCCTTATTCTGATGTTAGGCATTTTCATTATGATGTGCCTTGGTGTAGGTGATTTTGAATGTTTGGTGTCCTGTAAGCCTCTTGAATTTGATGATCCAATTCATTCTTCATAGTTGGAAAGTTTTCTGATATTATTTCATTGAATAGATTGCTCATTCCTTTGGTTTGGAGTTCTATGCCTTCCTCTATCCCAATAATTCATAAGTTTGGTCTTTTAATGTTATCCCATAATTCTTGGATGTTCTGTTCATGGTTTCTTACCGTCTTCACTGTGTGGTCAACTCTTTTCCCAAGGTTAAATATTTTGTGTTCAGTATCTGAGGTTCTGTCTTCCAAGTGGTCTAATCTGTTGGTGATGCTTTCTATTGAGTTTTTAATTTGGTTTATTGTTTCTTTCATTTCAAGGACTTCTGTTTGGTTCCTTTTCAGAATCTCTATCTCCTTATTGAAGTGATCTTTTACTTCCTGTATTTGCCTATATATCTCTTTATCGAAATGATCTTTTGCTGACTGGGCTTGCTCTCTTATATCATTCTTTAAGTGACCGAACATTTTAATTATGTGCATCCTGAATTCCTGTTCTGTCATTTCTTCTGCTGTACGGACCATGGATTCTAATAGTGTAGTATCTTGGTTTGTTTGAGTCACTTTGTTCCCTTGTTTTCTCTTGATATTTGTGTGTCTTTCCTTCTAGCTCTGCTGATCCAAGTTTTTACAGTTTTTGCTCCTATATGGGTATAGTTTCCCTGCAGGGTTTTGTTATCTCTCCTTTAAAGGGGAGACTGATATTGATTGATCTCAATACAAGCAATATATAATTTCAATCCCAGTAGCTCCTAACAGCTCCCAAACATTTACAGTTTAGTCACGTTATACAACAATTATGTGTTCCTTTACAATCTATTATGTAACCAATAAGTTTGCACAAGGGTCTATAGTATCTGTTGGTGGGCTAGGGAAACTTGAGGGTTGGGTGTAGGATAAAATGTTGGGGTACTAGGAAGTGAGGATATGGTTATTAGATCTTAGAGAGCATAAAAAAGGAATCCAAGAAGAGTTGGCTATTACTAGAAAGAGTGACAGAGAGTTGGGGAAGACCAGTAAGGAGGAAGAAAAGAGTACCACGAGGAGAGATGATAGCAAGAAAAATAAAACATATGCAAGTGGGAGTTACAAGACTATATAATACCACTCTAGTGTACTGTTCAGAAATCCCAATCTACCATATCCCACTGGATAACAGATATTTGATGTCACAACTGTTGGGGATTACAGGATAGGAAAAGATGGAGAGAGAAAAGAGAGAAGGAAAAAGAAAGAAGGGAAAGAACAAGAGAGCAGACAAATAAAACAAAAGGATTAAAGAATAGAACTATTAGGGGGAAAAGATAAAGGATAAAATAAAAAATAAGAATTAAAAAAAAAAAAGTAAAAAGTCTCAATGTAAATAAACAGGTATGGTTCCTTTCACCTCCAGTAGGTGACGTTGTCTATTGCTTGCTGGATTTTCCCTGCTGGTGTCCTGGGTGCTGGTCCCACAGCAGGGTGAAACTGATCCGCTGGTGAAGTCGCTGTTCCACCGTGGGCCGGGCGGTGGCGAAAGTTTGCTCCCAGGTGCTGACCTAAGCCCCCTGGCGTAGGAAGTTCCAGTGTGTTAGAAGGGGATCCACAAAGAACAATGGCCAGGGGTCCGCTCAGGAGACGGTCGGTCCACAGTAGCAACTGCTAGGGCTCCCATGCGGCTGGGTGGGCGCTGGACCCAGGCACCCTGTGTGGAAGCAGGCCCCGCCTGCCCCGGGCAAATCCCGGGCTGGAGCCCTGGGCCATAGCCCCAGCCACAGCTGTCATCTGCCCATCGCCACCAAAGTCACACTGCCTGTTGCTACTGCTGCCTCTCGGTGGTCCTGCGCGCGCGCACACACACACACACACACACACACGAGTGAAACTCCTGCGTGGGATGGTGAGCCGCAGAATGATGCCAGGAAACTGGCTTGAAAACGGCGTCTCCACCACTTCCAGCCTCCGTCCCGGGGAGCCTTGCACGGAGGAGACCGTCTAGGCCGCCATCTTGGAACTCTCCGGAACATCATTTCTTTAGGGCTCTAGATTGATAATGACAAAAGCTAGTTGTCCAAAAGCCAATTTGTGAAATGGCCAAGATGTTGAATATATTTGTTTCTTTCGGCTTTTAAATTGACTGCTATTCATTTCCTCTTTATAGCAGTGCTATAAGTTTTGGACAGTTTGTTTACCTCTGCTGTTTGCTGTACCAACAGCTATAGGCTACAGGTGGGAGAGAAGGCCAAGGGAACTAGAAACAGTGAGGACATAGGAACACGACGGTTTGAATATCAAGAGTGCTTATGAATATGTTCATTTCTATCAGTCCTTATTAATATTTATTATATGTTTAGGAATTCTTCCTGTATTCTGAATCTGAATGTCTTTTGAATATATTTTTCTTGTGATCTGCTATTTTGATCTCTGGCTCTTATTCTGTCTCTGCTATTCCTGTTCAGAATCCCACTTCTGTGTCAATGAAAACAGTTAAAGGAAGTACATATTATGTCAGTAACAGACAAAGTACCTGAAAGTTCCATCCAGAACTGCTAATTTCATTGATGATGCTGGATTGAGAGTGAGTGAACATGAATGAAGACTTTGCTGGTTTAGTTGCTATGTTGACTTGAAATGTCAGCCAGCTGGGTAAAGTGACCATTTTAAATCCAGCATTTCCTTCTACCACTGTGTGCTCCTGGCCCCCCACAGCACTTCTCTTCCCTAGCAAAGTGTGAGCTCTGGTTTTAGCCATTTGTGTGTGTGCCACTCCCTTGATTTTTTTCCTTCCTCATAGCACACATGCACGTTTGCTGAAGCATAGTTTATTCAGAGCTGTTGTGTTGGGCAGAACTCAGATGCAAATGAAGACCCACATAGAACCCTCTTAAGCAATCAAGAGGTATCTTCTGAGGATTCTCAGAGTGACACTCAGGACTCTAGGACAGACCTCTTAACCTCTGGGTCCAGGGATTTATACTCCTGTCAGGATTTTTCCCTCCCTGTTCTCTCTTTGTTTCTTCCTAAGCTCTGGCTTTCTGTTTCTCAATGTAGGTTGACTTTCTCCAAGTGGTAAAAAAACATGACATTCTGCACATGGCTCTGGAGTTTGGCATTTTACAGTTTCAGCCGCTAGAGAGAGATGCCTGTTCTAAATCCTGGCATCCCAGTAAGGGAACTCGACACTTCTGAGCTCTCATGGGGGCAGTAGGCTCATGTGAGGAAGTGACAGTTCCGAGGGGGCTGTGGAGTGGATTGAGGAGGAAGAAATCCTTCCAGAGGGGAGGAGGTGCTTGCAGGTTTCCCCAAGACTAGGTGTCTGCCGGTGTTGTTCTTGCACATTCCTGAGGATTTACCACAAATCCGACTGCCTATTTTAAATCACTTGGCAGACTTAACTGTAATCTTAGATTTTTTTTTTTTTTCTCCCAGCTTCTTGTCAACTACAAGCTTTAATTATAATTATTCCTCTGCAGGCATGTACTAGTGCTTCTTCCTCATTTGCCAAATTGAGCTTAACAAAATTTCAGCGTCCATCGAGAGACCCCTTTGGAGACACGGAAGGCTTACTTGTCTTCTCCCCGTCATTTTTGTAATCCAGTCATTGCTGCCAGAATGACATTCAGCTCCCTTGAATCTCTGTGTTGTCTGCTGCTCCGCAGTGAGCATTTGAACACTTCGCACAGATGAAAGAACTGGTCTTTTCTCCCTCTTCATCTAGGTAGTAAGCCCAATTCCAAGGGAGAGATAACTGCCATTGGGCATCAACTTTGACACTATGTGCTTTAAGACTTGAGTTAATTATATACTGCATTCTTGAAAAATGCTGAGAGTGGATGGAATGGATTCTTACCACAAAAACGACAATTATGTGAGGAAATGCATGTTAGCTAGATTTAGTCATTCCACAGTGTGTGTGAATGTACGTGTGTGTGTGCGCACGTGTGCATGTGTGCACATGCATACTTCAAAACATTGTGCAGGGTAAGAATGTACAATTTTGCCTGTCAATTAAAATTTTTGAAATAAATATATAAGATATCTTCTTTCCATCAAAAAATATTTGAATTAGTTTGCAACTAATAACTACCTGGGTATGTTCTTAATCCATTAAAAATAAAGTTCTTGGTAGTCTGTCCTGTGCTTCTCGGAATAGTAGTTCCCTCAAGCTCTTGATAGTATCTGTCTCCAGCCCCATCTTTTGCTGGAATTTAGAATTAAATGAGTAGAATCTGCAGTCCAGCTAGGCCCCCAAATGATTGTCGTTTCCATGGAAACAGTTGAAGGCCTTTCAATTAAAACTGCCCCTGCAGGCTAGAGGGAGTAAGTATTACAATGAGTTTGTCTGAGAAGCCAAATTCTCATCCTCCAAATTAAACCCCTGAGAGGACAAATGATCTAGGAATCTACTGATCGTTGGGATCATAATTTTTTGCCTTTTTGGGAAAAATTTTTTCTTGATATTTCAGGCACATGGATGGATGTTTGCTTGCTTTGTGGAACCGCCCAGATTAATTATATCAGTTGTCCACAGAGCTCTTTGTGTACAACCAAGAATCATGGAAGAGTGTTTGGGAACAATCTGATCTTTGCTCAGCCTTTAGTGTGAGTCACAAAAAGCCCATTAAAAATGGATGAAATCATAGAACAGTCTTGAGTTGGAAGGAGCCTAAAGGTCATGAAGTCCCAACTTCTCATCCACTGTAGGAATCCTTCCTAGAACACAGCTGAGAGGCGTCCAGCCTCAGGTGCCTGTGAAGGCCCCTGTAGCTCTAAGGGCAACCTTTTCTCTCCATTGCTAGAGGCTGGTGGTGTCTGAAATGCCTCCTTAAAGTGGAACCAGTGTCTGTCACGTCCACCTCTGCCACCTCCTCTTTCAGGTGCCAAGTTAATTAAGCCTGAGTCTTCTTCCATAATGAAGTTGCCTTTTCACATTTTACAAAAGTATCATGTACCCCCAAAGCCCTTTCTTCCGATGGCTGAACAGGTGGAGAACATCCAGACTTGAACACCTGTGCAAAGAGGAAAGCTTGGTTTCCTTCCCACACGAGGCCCTTAACACAGATGCCTGGATCTTGTCTGACTTTTCTGGCAAGTTTTTTCTTGGCATCATTTGTATAGGTGGAGAACTGGTTCCAGTATTTCTGTGTTTTCTTTCACCCATTCTCCTCCTGGACTGACTGTGCTAGTTCAGACCTTGGAAACCTAAGAAACAAGTTTTGTTCTGGAGAAGGGTGTGGTTGCCTTCTGGGATGTCACTGCTGAAGGTGGTGGGCACGCCCTTCATTCCCAAAGCTTCCCTAACCTCCCAGCCCTTGTCTGAGACTTCACTTAAACCCTTGACCTTTTCTGCTAGGGTTAAGCCTTACTTTTTAAGAGTCCTTTGGCTATTCCTCATGTTTGTTCTGTTACAAATATACTACTGGGGTTCTGAGGTTGACACCACTCTAAAAAGAAAAAGAAAAACCTAAGAAACAAATACTCTCCTCCAAATGTTTCTGCAACCTTAAAACTCCTAAACCCAGATGTTGATTAGCCCCGGTTGGGACATACTGGGGAGCAAGTACATGATCTCAACATGGTAGGGACCGAGTACTGAAATGACAGTCTATTCTGATTCCCAAAAATCATTATATGATTTCAGCCCATCCTCCAACTGTGCTGGGTTCCATTCTCCTCATGTATAAAATCAGATGAATTATTCTTGTTCTAGGTTTTGGGAAGTGCTTTGAAAACATATGGAATATCAAGACTTTACAGCAAATCACACAGCAAACTATAGCCCCAATACTCTGGAGGTATTTTGATTTTGGAGTTCAAAACAAACTTACTAAGAAAATAAAGTATTGGTGATATTGGATATTTAAGACTCACAATTTCAGTAGTCTGGTCTTTATATGAATGAATAGTAAGTATGACATTACATTAAGGAGAAAAAGTATCTGATAATTTCTAACAGGTTCTGAGTGGTAGTTGATGTGGTCTCACACTCAAGAGAGAAAGGATTTCAGAAAGAAGTGGCGTTGTTTATGGAGAAAGAAATAAACTATTCTGGGTTCCTCCGTTAGTCTTGGGATAGGAGCATCAAAGGGTTGAAAGTGATAGAGGCTTTGATTTTTTTTTTTTTAAATCCTAGCTCTTAAAAGAAGGTGTTAGGAAATACCTCTAAACTACTGAACATAGAACATCCATCAGTACAAACCACATACGTGGGCTTTGGAGCTCTGAGCCCGAAAGGGTCTCCCATGAAGCTCAGGGTGGATTCTGTGATGCAGTTTTTCTCTGAGAAACTTGTAGGAGCTTGTGGTCAGAATTGGCTTCTGTGTTCATTTTTAGCTTCTAGCTCTCCCCATTTCCTGAGAAATGCCAGGGGCTTTGAAGTAGGCAATTGTCTAACATCTTCAGGCCCAGGGGACTTCAAGATGACTCCTCCTCCCTTTTAGGGGATCAGAAAATGTGTTTTTCTTACACTCTTTTTTTGGACTCATTACCACTTTTATCTGGGGACACAGAAGCAATGGTAATATGTTTTCTTCTTACAGACTGATGACAGTTTCTTAGGGTCATTTTTTTTTGTTTTATTTTTTGCTCTATATTTCTTTTGTCAAAAATATAAACAAATTTGGATCTCAGAAGGAAAGCAGTTTCTTTTCCTTTCCTTCTTTCTACTTCCTCCTTCCTTCCTTCCCTTCCCATTTCCCCTTCACCTTCCCTTCCCTTTTCTTGGCAGTGTCTCTGGAATACAAACCATGCCTGATAATTCAGATAACCTCTGAAGTGTTGCTCTGGGGAGGTGTGGGGACAAGTGTTGTAACCCTACATGTTATCAAACTGGCCTCACATCCTGGTACCTTATATTTTTTTTCCACTCGCAGGGGGTTCTGTCCAACATCTCGTCCATCACCGATCTTGGTGGCTTCGACCCAGTGTGGCTGTTCCTCGTGGTTGGAGGAGTGATGTTCATTTTGGGATTTGCAGGGTGCATAGGAGCACTAAGGGAAAACACGTTCCTTCTCAAGTTTGTAAGTATCGCAATCTCTGCTTGTGGATTTCAAAGCCATACTTTTACAACAAGAGGACACTCTGGCTATAGACAAGATGGTGAGCTGTACCAAAGGCACTGACATAAACATGGCCCAGGTCCTGTTTTTCATTTAGGAGAGTTTTCTGTGTCCTTCCCCCTCAAGCCCTACTCTGGACATCCCTCCTTAATAATATAAATTTCATCTACTCATGCTATCCTTAGAGAGTTTATACATACGTATCACAAATATAGTCCAATTTCTAAAGTAGATTTACGGCAAAGGTGGGTATATGTATTTCTTCTTTTAAGTTTTTTCCTTTCTTTTTTATGCAAATAGTAAATAAAAAGCTGTGCGGGTATTGGTCTATAGAAACCAGGCCTAAGCACAGTGACAGTGGCCTGTCAGATTAAATCTGGTTTTAGTAAACAAAACCAGTAAAAGGTTTGTGTTTGACCAGTACAAAGTTCTCCTTGGTATGACCAGCATAATTTTTAGTTCCTTTACAGAGTGTTTGTGTGATTGCTATTAGCTTGAATATTTGCAGAGGAGAGCTTTTAGGAGGATTAAAAGTAAAAGTAAAGAATGAAAAGTGAAAGCCTTCCCTTTGGAGATTGTATCTAAAGGAGAATAAATGGCATATGCTACATATTTATACCTGAAATAGGACTGGTAAGTGTAGCCAAGGGCCCACTGGATGTGCCTGTGGATGTGGAGCTTGGCATTCTGGTAGGTCTTGTATAAAAGCATCTATTCCCTCTCCAAGAACAGGGAAATGATCAAACAGTGATCCTCTTCCTATGGTGGGATAAGAGTAAGGTTTTTCTGAGACACTCCCAACGTTTTTTGGTGCTGGGGATTGACCCAAAGTGTGCTTAACCACAGAGTCACATCTCCAACCCTATTTATTAATTTGTTTGTTTGTTTTGTAGGGGGTGCCAGGGATTGAACTAAGGGGCACTTGACCACTGAGCCACATTTCCAGCTCTATTTTATATTTTATTTAGAGACAAGGTCTCACTGAGTTGCTTAGCACCTTGCTTTTGCTGAGGCTGGCTTTGAACTCGTGATCCTCCTGCCTCAGCTGCCTGAGCCGCTGGGATTACAGGTGTATGCCACAGCACCCAGCTTCCCCAGCATTTCTGACAGCTTTTCTCAAACATACCTAAGAAGGAATTCACTACACCCCACAAGGCTGGCCCATTTTGAATTTGGGCATCTCTGGCTGTGAGAAGGAGGCTGTTATCCTGAAAGTTCATATGACTTATGCTAATAGAAAACCCAGGAGTACTTGGTCCTATGACAACACATAGTAGTTTAACGAGCCATTGGTTCTCTATATTTGGGGCTATAGTAGGAGTAGCTAGTTTCCCAAGACTCTACCTGCTTTGCTTTCCAGATTCATCCTTGCACACAGAGCCAAATACTTCATTCTTGCCTTGCCAGATCTGTGGAGCCTCCAGGAGAGCTTTGCCCAGACCCTGACCTGCCAGCCCGCCAGCCTTCTGGGCATGAGGCACTTCTGAATGCTGAGCTCACTCAGCCTTTCCATAGCCTGTTTGGGCCCCGTCATTCTTACCTATTGTCACTACTTTATCAGTTTAAGCCTCCATGTCCCCAAATATGGGATCCTCTTTAATGTGATTTACTTAAGTATAGTTTCATTAATAGTAGTTTATAAAATCCCATGTTGAAAATAAAAAAATATTGTGTTATTTTTCTTTTTTAATTCTTGGAGAATCTTTTAAGGGCCTCTTTCTTTATTTAGTACAAACTATGAAAACTGAGAATATTGGTTGGGCAGGAGCTATGAGATAAGTAGGAAGTAAGTGTCAGCATGCCTCCACAAAGCCTCAGATGTTCAAGACCAAGACCACTGCTGAGGGAAAATCCAACAGTGAAGGGACTGTGAAATAGCAGTGGAGCTTCCTGGTTGATTGAGGCCCTAGGATGAAGCCTGTGACTTAGTTTCTGCCCTTCTGGAAATAGGAGAAGTTAGCTCACAAGGCCTGGGGCATGTAGGTTTCCAAATATTTGAAATCAATTGAATTTGGACTTGATATTTGATATGTATATTATGTAACCTGAGAAAATGTATCAGGGGAACTGCAAAATGAACTTCCCTAACCTTTACAGAGATGAGAACAAAAATCTCATTAAAATCTTTGCATGACTTGTGTCTCACTGTTTTGTTATTTCTGTAGTGTGGGGAACTATCACATTTACATGTTTGGGATGGTACCTAGTCAAGAGAAGGGAGGTAGGCATTGAGCAAAAGTGGTATGTTTGTTTTTCTTTTTTCCAGATTAAGGAAAGCTTAATTTGAAATTATTGGTATTGTCGATGATAATTAAGAACTGTTTAAATTTTATTTCCAGTGAATTGATCGAAGAAGGATAACCAGGAATTCTCTGGGAACCTGAAGAATTGAGTTGGAGGGTCTAGAATTGAGGTCTAAACCTTGGGGTCCTAGATTTTGCCAGACACTTGATTTCTTCCTTTCATATCCCTCCTCACAGAGCCACACCTGGCACCTTAGATGAGCACTCAGCTATAGTGATATGAAGTGACCCACCCCACTGCCTTCTCCCACCCCATCCTCCACTCCCAGATCACTTTAGACTGGGATGTCCTTGAAGGCAGGGGTATGGTGTTTTTCATCTTTGCTTGTGCAGACCCTCCCACAGGGCCACTGTGGGTCATTCAGTTGACATTTGCTGAGTGAATAAATATTTTGAACAAGTAGCCATTGTTCCCTTGCACCCCTCCCCATACACATTCTCTCTTGGCTGGCAGCTTGGTGTCTGCTTGCTGAATATAGAAACCACAGACTGCCTGAGTCCCCTGTGCCTCCTCAGCCACTCACTGTTCTGCAGCCTTCAGGACTTACGCTCAGCAGATGTGGCCCCAGTGTCTTCCTCTGCCATTCTCACCCAAGAATTTGCCTGTAGTGTACCCTCTGGTCCTTCATAGCCCCATTTCTCATAAACTATTTTAGTTAAAAAAAATTATTTTTGGAAAGAGTAAGGATGTGGGAGTGATTAGAGGTCAAAAGAACTGTGGGTGTGAACAGGAGTCAATAAATGACTAAGATGAAGCTCTTCTGAGGATTCTAGAAGGAGTGGAGATTTCTCCAGAGTTATGAGCAATTACCACGTTGCCTTGTGGTCTCTACTCCTAAAGTCTTGTTATTTACATGAACTACAAGTCTCCCTTTGGCTGCATTTTGATGTTATTTAAAATGTTTCCTGAGCTTGGTGCTTCCCAGAGGAAGCCAAGTACAGCTAGCATTCTGGAGAAAGCCCTTCACCCAGGGGGCTCATTCTGTTTTTATAATTGGAAATTATTTTCATGTCACATTCACACCTCCCCCCACTTCCTGTTTGACTTCTTCGTCCAAGATGAACAGATCTGTTATTTTACACTGTATAGCAGGTGCAAAGAGGAATTAAAACTGTCTGAATCCATAAAAAGGATATATTACATAAAGAATCAAGGCCACAGTGCGAATGACAGATGATTGTAAAATATTGGGATAATCTATCTTTTAAGTTAGAAAAAAGCTTAGTAGAGGTAGGGGCAGGTCATTGTTCAGATGTCTGGCAGTACATTAATCATGAGAAATTCATTAGGCCTTAATGTGGGTCTAATGAGAAATTCCTATTACTCATGTTTGCTTATGGGCTTTGTTGGTTAATTATCAAGTGGAACTCCAGAGACTCTAAAATGTGATTATGAAGTGATTTTTAATTTTAAAAATTCTTTCTTGGAGTGTAATATTCTATTACTAAATCTTAAAAAATTGAAGATTATCTGCTTTGGAGCTGTGTAACAATCACCTGTAATTATAAACCTTTTTAGAGAGTAACGACTTAACTACATAGGATCAAAACAGCCCTTTTAACTGTGTTCTGTGTATGTATCTTTTGTCTTAGTTTTCTGTGTTCCTGGGAATTATTTTCTTCCTGGAGCTCACTGCTGGGGTTTTGGCATTTGTTTTCAAAGACTGGATCAAAGACCAGCTGTATTTCTTTATAAACAACAACATCAGAGCATACAGGGATGACATTGATTTGCAAAACCTTATAGACTTCACCCAGGAATATGTAAGTTCAAATTTGGTTTATTTTAAAGTTGAAAGTCTTCTCAAAAGGATGACCTCACAATACTCTTCTGGCTTCTGCATCTCTGCCAGCTAGGAACTTCTCTGACTTTTCTGCATATTTTTTTCTTTGTCTGCTTATTTATTATTTTCTCACTCTGTGACTTATCTTAAATGGAAATTTTTTTTTCACTTGTGTCAATTTCAGAGGAACAAAGAGGACAACTTGAGCAAAAAGGTTATAATCACAGTGGTCCTTGCCTATTAGCCTTTGATGAACATCATTCTGCTGTGGGTTTAAAGTTTCATTTGGTTATTAAATATGGATTCATTCTTGTTCCTTGACCCCCTTTTTTGGTGTAACCCTCCCTACCTCACAACTTGATTGAGGTACTTCATAGAATATTTGTCAGCAAAGTTCCTAAAATACGCCCATTCAAATATTATTATAGCATGTGCTGTTAAACCCAAAAGTTTAGAAGCTCCTAACCCTAGGAGTTCTCCTAAGCCCTAGCCTTGTAGTGAGTGGGGAATCTATGTACAAAAGTCCTGCCCATCCCTCAGGTGTGTAAACTTGACTGTGTAACAGCTAACTCAGTGCAAATAGAGAAGCAACTGCCCTTTTCCACTCAAAATGGTGTAAAAGAGAGGCCCAGAGACACAAGGTCTCAAAGACCTTGGGCTGACAAAATCTTGCCCTATTTCCTTAATAGAAATAATAGAAATATTAATAGTGACTATCTAACTCACGGGGCTATTATGATACTAATGAGATGTACATGGTTTTATTTTAGGCCTGTTTTTATCATACAGAGTATCAGGTATTTATTTGCCTGCAGTGAAAAATTGGGTAAGCTAAGCGGACCTGGACAGCAGTGTCCCAGCGGCATTAATGAATATGGCAGGACTAGAGGGCAGACAGAAGCCTAGGGGGCCAATGGCCTGCTTTGGGTGGGACCATTTTCCAGAACAAGCTGGGTTCATTGTGGATAAAGGGAAGACACAGCTACATGGGCAGTAGTCATGAGAGAAGCCACCCTTCCTCGCTGGGCATTAGCCCCGGGCTGAGCCTTGTGTTTTGTATGGAGCAGCAGCAGTCATCCAGAGCAGGCTGTATGTGGGGTGCATGATTGAGCCCTTTGTCATCTCCTCAGCAGACTTCACATTCTGTTAGGTCATAATGGATGTGAGCTCACACTCCGCAAGTACTTCTCCTGACTAGTTTGCATGACAAACCTGATGGAGCTTTGGGGCTAACCTTGACATGCACAGCCCAAGCCCTCAGAGGCCCAGCTGAGCTTGAAGAACATGCGTGTACACGGTGTCCTGAAATGCTGTCTGCTCTGTTTGGAAATACTGTTGTTTCATGTGATTTTATTTTTATGTCATGGAGTTTAGTATTTTAAAGTAGTTGTTGGTCCTGAAAGCCTTACAATGGTCAAAACTTGGTATAATATAACTCATAGAGGTACAGATAGTCTAGCACAGGGGAGTAAGTAGGGGTGTTAGGGAATACCCTTGAATCTGGCTCCACCTAAGACTCACTGAATTTATTTTCACTTAAGACCCACAGCTCATTTTATTATATTTTAATTAGGTAACTGACTTTTTAATGTTGAAAATGTAAATGTATGTTCTTGTTTTTTAAAATTCAGAATAGAAACAAATGTAATGAAAGTAACCCTGTATGACTTTTAGGGTATGAATATGTTCACTATCATTTTTTTCCTGGGTTTATAGGGCCTTGGGCATGCTAGACAAGCTGTCTGCCACTGAGCTACATCCCTAGCCTGATGTTCACTATTTTGATTATGGTGATAATTTCACAGTATTATGTCAGAACGTAGCAAATTATCTAGTTGGTGTATTATTATAAAATATGCAGTTTACTGCATTCAGTTATACCTCAATAAAACTTTTTAAACAAAACATTAAAATGTGGAGATCAGGGGCTAGGGTTGTGGCTCAGTGGTAGAGCACTTGCCTCGCATGCGTGAGGCACTGGGTTCGATTCTCAGCACCACATATAAATAAATGAATAAAATAAAGGTCCATCAACATCTAAAAAATATACATATAAAAAAAATGTGGAGATCAAAACTCTAAGCCCACCTACAGCCCCAGCTGCCTCCTTCAGACAATACTACCGTGTTGTTAGTGATTCGTCTAAGAATAGTGATTCGCTATTCACTAATAGTGATTCACTAAGAATAGTGATTCTTCTAATATCAATAAGAATATTCTTATTGATCCTTCTAGAAGGTTTTGAAGCCGAACCAATCTTGTTCTTAGTGAGCTCTTGCTGTACAACACTTTTACCCGCCAACACCATGGGTCTCATTGATCATTTAAATCACATGCCAACACATCTTTGTAAACCTTCAGCCTTAATTACTCTGGAAGCTTTTACAGGGGCCATTTAGGTTCTGTTTGGCTGAAAAATAAATTCTGAGACAGAAGAGAAGGTTAGAGCTGGCAGAGGCTAGGTGTCGTTCTGGCGGGTGTGAGCATAGGCGCCTGGTCGCCTCCAAGTCGAGATGTTCTAATTCTCTCCTGTTTGCTCTAGTGGCAGTGCTGTGGGGCTTTTGGAGCTGATGATTGGAACCTAAATATTTACTTCAATTGCACAGATTCCAATGCAAGTCGAGAGCGCTGCGGCGTGCCGTTCTCCTGCTGTACTAAAGACCCGGCGGTGAGTGAGTGCCAGCAAACTGTTGGCCTGCTCTGTGCGCCACAGCGAGAGTGTGTGGGATGGGTAGAGCGATTTTGTCGTGAACCTCTTCTTACCTGCCTTTAACTAATTGGAACTCCTGTGGGGGGCGAGGGGTACAATGCTCGCATCTTCTGGTAGGAGCCATCATCCCTGGCATTAATGTAGCAGTACATGCTGGTTCCTAGTCCAAGGCTTTATGCACATTGGCTTAGTTAAGTTCAGAACATTTCTACCAGCAAATGCCACCATTACCCGCCCTTTTCAGGTGAAGAAACCAAGGCATATGGAGGGTCAGTCACTTTCCCAGGCTCACTCTCCTACCAGTGATGGAGCCAAGCACCAGAGAGCAGGCAGCCTGCCCGTATTCTTGTTTGTTATTACTTCTTTATGAGAAGGTCGGGCTCCTGCGAGAACTCTCTGTTAGTTAGGGACTTGTAACCCTTTTCTTCCCAGCTGAGTTCTGGGGAAGCAGGGGGAGAGTTTGAGACACTATGGGACTAGACTACTTCTTAGCAAGAGCATAGCCACGCAGGCTCTGGAGTCATAAAAACTATAGTAATTGCTGTTTGCATATTATTTTTAAAAGAAAGCATTTAAAAACCCTGTTCATGAGCCACTCCCTTATACCACAGGGGAGTGTTTGATTATGTTTGGGGTCAAAGGAGTCGCCTGGTAAACAGAATGACTGAAAATGCAATTCCTTGCTGTAAGTGAAAAGCCGGAATTGTGTGTTAGATGTGAGAGGCTGCCCCACACTCATCCCTTTTTGCTCTTAGCTACATGCCTTCCTGGACTCCAGTGTCTCTCTTTGTCCTTCAGTCCCCAGGTGTCCTCCCCTGGCCTGGTCCTTGTCCTCAGTGACTGGAGGCAAAAGGGTGTAGATGAGTTCCAAGGATTGCTTGCCTACAAGGTGGAGGCCGTGGGCCTCTTCAAGGTTTTGGTCTTGGTGCTGCTGTGGCCAGGCCTTCCCCATAGCTCAGGGTGCAGCCTGGGCTGTGTCTCTTGGTCTGAAGGAGACTGAGAATCACTGAGAACTGTCCGACTCTGATCCTGATTCCTTTCCTGCTGGCTTGTTTCTCCCTTTCCTCTGGCAGAGAATGCTCACCTCTGGGCCTGAGGTGCCCACTCTGGCGGCCTTGCCACTGGCCAGCAGATAGTGAATTGTGTGCTCCCTGTCTCCAAGTCCTGTCCAATACTAACAGTCCATCATAAGAATTGAGAAGATTCTCAGTCACTAGGCTTCTCCTTTCAACTACAGATTCTTTCAGTAAAACTCTCTCATTCTATGAAATCTAAGCTAAGAAAATCTACCTTCTACCCCACATAGGGGAAGAATAAACTAACTCAAAAAAGTGGAACCCAGGTTTCTGATCAGGTCCTGTGAGATGTCAGGCTGCCCATGTGGTAGGTCGTCAGAGTTGTTTTGTTTTTAATTATTATAGTAGTGTATTCTCACTGAAAAAAATCATCTGAACAATACGAAAGTTTGTAGATTAAAAAGTGTGAGTATGTACTTGGCATGCACAAGGCCCTGGGTTTGTGCTTAACATGCACAGAAATATAAAAGCCGCCCCCCCCCCAAAATAAATTAAGGTAATGACTGTGTTGTTTACGTTTTGTTTTATCTATTTCCTCTGTTCTCTACACCCCATAAGCTCCTTAGGGTTGGCAGCACTTTGAGTCTTGAGCCTCCTACATAATGTATTTGTCCTGTTTGAGATTCCCTGAGCCTCCATTTTCCTCATGTCTAAAACAGGGCATATTTTAATACCTATTTATGAAAATTGTTATAATGATTACATAGGATAGCACATATACAACATATTTCTGTATGCCCCTGTACACATTTTATTACTGACCTTCACTGGGGGACTTCTGCTCATTTCTGGATGGCCATAGAGTGTTTCTGTCTCATAAGAGTGAATTTCACTTTTCTTTTTCTTTCTTTACCAGGAAGATGTCATCAACACTCAGTGTGGCTACGATGCCAGGCAAAAACCAGTAAGTGGAATCTCATCTTGCCACTTAGCACACAGGGTGTTTGGAGGAGCCTTTGTATATGCACAGCGCTTTATCTGTGACACTCTGCTCTCCTCTTCCCTTGTGAAGGAAGTTGACCAGCAGATTGTGATCTACACAAAAGGCTGTGTGCCCCAGTTTGAGAAGTGGCTGCAGGACAATTTAACGATTGTGGCTGGCATTTTCATAGGCATCGCATTGCTGCAGGTAAGATAAGGTCCTTTATGGGTAACACAGGGAGATGGTGCCCCAGGAGCGCCCTCACTAGGACAGGAGCTTTGCACAGTTACCTGAGTGTCATTGTTGTTAAGACAAATTGGAGGGCTGGGAACAGACTAAACTATTCAATTTGCATTTTATTGAAGATCTGATTTTAGGTCCTAAAGTGCTATAGGAAATCTTTTTTTCAGGATAGAGAAATTAACTGGATCACTAGTTGCCTGCTAGTAGTCTATTGTTTCAGTGAGCTCAGTAATCCTGCATTGCGAGAGCTGAGGCAGACTTCAGTGGTCAGAGTAGATCTCAGTGACAAAGTGAGGGCTTTGGGGTGTTTCAGAGACGTGCCCTTTTTGCTATCTGAACCAGCTTGCCAAAGTGCCAGGGAGGGAAGGAACACCTACTTTTCCTCCTGAATGGTCTCAATAGCTGGCCTTTTAGGTGTTGACATGATACTTCTTTGGAGATTCACAAACAAGGCACATGGTTGAAATAAATTAGAGAAGACCTAAATAAATGGAAAGACATGCTGTGTTCACAGATCTTATTTTGAGGTGGCATTACTCTTCAAATTGACAACTTCATTGCAGTCTTATCACAATTCCAACTGCCTTGTTGGCCATAATGAAAAAGCAGATCCCAAAATTCCTGTGAAAATGCAGGGGACCCAGAATAGTCAAAATGGACTAGAAAAAGAACAAAATTGGAGAATTCATACTTGTCAATACAAAACCAACTACAAAGCTTCATTAGTCAAGATAGTGTGTACTCAGTCAAGGCTAGCCACTGTAGAGCAGTGGAATAGAATTGAAAGTCTAGAAATAACCTCAGAGTCTATAGTCAGTTTATTTTTGACAAGAGAACAAAACCATTCAATAGGGATAAACACTCTTTTCAACAAATAGTGCTGGGAATATTGGATATCTGTGTACCAAAAACTGAAATTAGACCACTATTTCATATAATATATAAATATTAACTTAAAATAGATCGAAGACCTAAATATAGCCAGGCATGGTGGCACATGCCTGCAGTCTCAGATACTCAGGAGGCTGAGGCAGGAGGAACACTTCAGTGCAGAAGTTTGAGACCAACTTGGGCAACACAGCGAGACCCCATCTAAAAAAAAAGAATAGAAAGAGACAAATAAGAGCTAATAAGAGCACTCTGGAAGAAAAGAATAGAAAGAGACAAATAAGAGCTAATAAGAGCACTCTGGAAGAAAACAGATGCAAATGTTTGTGATTTCTGCATTAGGCAGTGTTGCTTTCGATACGAGAGCAACAAGCAACCAAAGAAAGTGTAAATAAATGAACTCCATAAAAATTTTAAAAACTTTTGTGCTGAAAATAATATTTTTGTCAAAGTAAAAAGATAATCCACAAAGTGAGAGAAAATATTTGCAAGTCATTGTCTTAAAAAGGTCTATCAAGGCAGAATAAATATTGTCAAAATGGCCATAATACCCAAAGTGCTATACAGATTCAATGCAATCTCAATTAAAATCCCAACATCATTCCTTATAGAAATAGAAAAAGCAATCATGCAAGTCATTTGGTAAAATAAGAGACCCAGAATAGCCAAAGCAATCCTTAGTAAGAAGAGAGAAGCAGGAGGCATCACAATACCAGACCTTAAACTATACTACAAAGCTAAGTAACAAAATCAGCATGGTACTGGCACCAAAATAGATAGTAGACTAATAGTACAGAATAGAAGACACAGAGACGAACCCACATAAATACAGTTATCTCATACTAGACAAAGGTGCCAAACACATACATTGGAGGAAAGATAGCCTCTTCAACAAATGGTGCTGGGAAAACTGGAAATCTATATGCACCAAAATGAAACTAAACCCCTTTCTCTCACTGTGCACAAAAATCAACTCAGAGTGGATCAAGGACCTAGGAATTAGACCAGAGACATTGTGCCTAATAGAGGAAAAAAATCCTTCATCACATCGGATTAGGCCCAGACTTCTTTAACAAGACTCCTAAAGCGCAAGAAATAAAATTAAAAATCCATAAGTGAGATGGATTCAAACTAAAAAGCTTCTTCTCAGCAAAAGAAACAATCAATGAGGTGAAGAGGGAGCCTACATTCTGGGAGCACGTTTTTGCCACACACATCAGATACAGAATTGATCTCCAGGATATATAAAGAATTCAAAAAACTTAACACCATAAAAACAAACAACCCAATCAATAAATGAGCTAAGGAGCTGAACAGAAGCTTCTCAGAAGAAGATATACAATCTATCAACAAATATATGAAAAAATGTTCAACATCTTTAGCAATTAGAGAAATGCAAATCAAAACTAAGATTTCATCTCACACCAGTCAGAATGGCAGTTATCAAGAATACAAACAATAATATGTGCTGGCAAGGATGTGGGGAAAAAGGCACACTCAAACATTGCTGGTGTGACTGCAAATTGGTGCAACCAATCTGGAAAGCAGTATGGAGATTCCTTAAAAAACTTGGAATGGAACCACCATTTGACCCAGCTATCCCACTCCTTGGTCTATACCCTAAAGACTTAAAAACAGCATACTACAGTAACACAGCCACTTCAATGTTTATGGCAGCACAATTTACAATTGCTAAAATGTGGAAGCAACCTAGATGCCCTTCAATAGATGAATGGATAAGAAACTGTGGTATATATACAAAATGGAATATTATTCAGCAATAAAAAGGAATAAGATTATAGCATTTTCAGGTAAATAGATGGAGTTGGAGAACATCATGCTAAGTAAAATAAGCCAATCCCAAAGAACCAAAGGCTGAATGTTTTCTCTGATTAGTGGATGCTGATACATAATGGGAGTGGAGGTGGGAAGCATGGGAGAAACAGGAACTTTGGATAGGGCAAAAAGGAGGTAGGGGAAGGGAGGGGGCATGGGAGTAGCAAAGATGATGGAATGAGATAGACATCACTACCCTAGGTACATGTATGAAGACATGAATGGTATGACCCTATCTTGTTTACAACCAGAGAAATGGAAAATTGTGCTCCATATGTGCATTATAACTTGAAATGGATTCTTTAGTTTTGAAAATTAAAAATCAATAATTATTTTTTACAGAAAAGGTCTATCAAGGATTAAGGTTGTGGCTCAGTGGTAGAGTGCTTGCCTAGCACATGTGAGGCACTGGGTTCAATCCTCAGCATCACATAAAGAAACAAACAAATAAACTTATTTAAAAACGAGTGACTTTATGACTTTTAAAAAAATAAGGTCTATCAAGAATATAGGAAAAATGTTTACAATCCAACAATAAAAAGACCTAGTTTTAAAATGAGCAAAGGATCTCAGTAGACATTTCTCCAAAGAAGATAAAAACGGCTGATATTCACAGGAAAAGATGCCAGCATCATTAGTCTTTAGGAAGTGCAAATAAAAACTGGTATGAGATACCACTTCTTACTCAGCAAGATGGCAGTAATAAAAAAAGACAATACAATAATAAGTGTTGGTGAGGATATGGAGAAACTGGAACCCTTACATGTTGCTGGAAGGGATGAGAGGGTATGGCCTGTTTGGAGAACAACTTGAAGCTCTCAGAAAGTTAAAAATAAAGGTACCATATGGCCCAGTAATTCCAGTCCTAGGAATGTACCCAAAAGGATTGAAAAATAAAGTTGCCACCAAAATTGTGCATAAATGTTCATAGCAGCTTTATTCATAATAGACAAATAAAAGAACAATTCAGATATTTATTAATCAATGAGTAGATAAACAAAATGTGGTATAGACATACGATAGAATATCATTCAGCCATCAAAATTCCTGGCCAGGAATTCTTTGCCAGAGTCAGCATAATTTCCTGCTTCAACAGTGCTTGGAAGGAACCTCTCATTTGTCTACCACCTAGGCTGGCCCCAAGAGCCAGCCTTCTCCACCTTTCCTCGGTGCCCTCAGACTACCCCAGGATCTCTGCCATCCCCACCTTTGCCTGTGAGCCACCCCTGGGACAGGTCAAACTGGAGTTCTCCCTCCCTCTGTCTACCTGCCCATTGTCCTACTGCTTTGACCGGGATGATGTGACTTTGAAGAACTTTGCCAAATCTCACCAATCTCACAAGGAGAGGGAACATGCTGGGAAACTGAGGAAGCTCCAGAACCAATGAGGGGGCTCAGTCGTCCTTCAGGATATCAAGAAACCAGACCTTGACAGGGAGATCAGGCCAAATGCAATGGAGTGTGTTATACTGGGATAAAAATATGAAGTCACTGCTAGAACCTCACAAACTGGCCACTGACAAAATGACCCCCACTGTGTAACTTTATTGAGACTCACTATTATCAGGTAAAATTCAGCAGAGAACTGGGTGACCATGTAACCAACTTATGCAGGATAGGAGCATGAATCTGTCATGGCAGAAGACATCTTTGACAAGCACACAGTGATAAGTGATAAGCCTTAGACTGACTTCCCCATGGCCATGTGGTGACTCCCCTGGTCTCAAAGGTTGAGAGTTACCTTTTCTGTCAGTTGTGCCAAAACATTCCCTTAAATCCAGGCATGGTGGCACTCCCTTATAATCCCAGTGACTCAGAAGGCTGAGGTAGGAAGATCACAAATTCAAGTTCTACTTTAGCAACTTAGCAAAGCCTTGTCTCAAAATAAAAATAATAAGAGCTTAGGGATGTGGCTCAGTGGTAAAGTGCCAATCCCCAGTACTGAAAAAAAAAAAAAGTTCTTTAATTTGTACCATTTCTTCAAATAAATTTATTAACCTTCCCCAGCACATTACCCTCCAAAAAAAAATGAACTATTAGTATATGAGGATAAAACTTGACAACATTTCGCTACATGTGAAAAGACACAAACACTGCATATTATATGATTCCATGTATGTGAGATGTCCAGAATATCTAATCCATAGAAATTCATTAATACATAGAAATATAGCCAGGGCTGTACAGGAGGGGGAAGAGAAATGACTTCTTTTAAGCAAACAAGGTTTACTCAAGGGGTAATAACAATGTTCTATAATTAGGTAGTGGTGACAGGTGCATAACCTCATGAATATACTAAAACTTACTGAATTATCATTATTAAGTGGATGCATTTTATAGTACATATCTCAATTTTTAATAATCAGATTATCAGCAAATGAACACATGGCCAAGGAAAAGCTTGACAAATTTTAGAGTTTCACCGTTTGACTTGCTTTTCTTTCCTTTCTCAGATTTTTGGGATATGCCTGGCCCAGAATTTGGTTAGTGATATAGAAGCTGTCAGGGCCAGCTGGTAGAGAGCCCCTGCAACAGCTGCCATAAGACACTGGACCGACCCAGCCTTCATCACCCTCCCGCGTGCTGAACTGAGATGCAAGCTGTGCGGACCTTGTCACACAGGCATCCTGCGATCCCACCTAATGGAGCTGCGAAGAACTCGTTTCTTTTATGTGTGTTGGGGGTAAAACTGGATAATGCTGCTTACTGACAGAAAAATTTTTTTAAAAAGATAACCAGAACAAAAGTCTTGGCGCCGTGAATCTCTACTGTAGCCATGAATTTATGGATGGATGGATGCTTACCAAAAAGGAAACCAAGGGAGAGTAAGGCACCCAGAGGTCCATGAATCAGTGGAGAACACAGCCCTGTCCTCCACTTCAGTCACTGGAGGACTGGGAGAGGTAGTCTTGCTTTTCGTCACACCTTGGAGAGACTGCCTTGTGTTCCGTGGCCTAACAAAGTATATCTTTGCTAAAACTCAGCCTCTTCCTTACTGGGGAGGGCAGGGATGTTTTGGCATCCCTCCATGTACATTTCAGAAAATTGTTGCCACTGCCGTCTGAAGAGGAAGACAGCTTGCCTTTGGGTTCAGGGTTTGTGATCGTGTTGAGCAGGTAATGTGGGTGGCACTTGTGGTCCATCCTGGAGCATCTCTTGTAAAGAAAGGTGTATATTCCGTGTGCACCAAGCAAGCCTTGGAGACTTCGTGATGCCGTATTTTAGCAGGATCAGTCTTTTTTCTAAGTAGGCCTGAGCTTTATTTATCAGTGAAATCCAAGGAGAAGATGAGGTTAATGAAAGGTGTTAATTAAATACTCCCTCACCCCCACCCTACCAAATTAGTGTTTGGATTCTTTGGAAACTCTGGAATGTTCTGGGTTGTGTTGTTTGGTTTGATTTTTGTTGTTGTTTTTTTGTTTATTTGTTTTGTCTCCCAAAGGTGAAGGCTATGATACAGTCCCTCTTAAATTTTAAAATGTTTTCTTACTTGGCACAAATATTAATTTTGTTTATATAATCTTAACCTGCATGACCTATGATTCTAAATCCATCTCCTGTTCCTGCCATCTTTCCTATTGACCTTTTAAAATATCAGTCAGCATTTATTTCATTATAGACCATAGGTTCCCAGCCTTAGGAGATGGTGGCATGTTGTCCCAAACTGGCTGGGAAGAGACGGGCTGTGCCATCACAAAGCTCATGGATGCCACCATCTCTTCCACTGCCGACTTTGGTGCCCCACCTTCTGCACCTTCTGCTTCTTTCTCTCTGAATGGAATTAAACCCAATTCCAAAACAGTGATGTCACAATCAAAAAGCTTCTAATGAGTTTTTTTTTTTCCTTCTTCCTCCTTGCACTTTAGTTCGATTAGAAAGTTAGTGCATGGCCAGAGCTCCTTCTGTCCTTTTTGCTTCTTCGCCATCAAGATGGTAACAAAGCACAAAAATACTTTGGAGGGGAGTGCATTGAAGTGGGCAAGTGTTCTTTGACACAAAGTAGAAAACCGCTTCCAGGTGCTACTAGCCCTGCCCCCCACTTCAGGTGGGAGGGTAAGTTTTGCCCCCCAGATTTTAATCCAGCTGGTATCCCCTGATGTTGCTCGTTGGTCTGCGGAGCACTGGGAGAACCACAAGCATATTTTACGGTGGTGACACTGGCCAGCTCATAGATGGGCTGCCTGCTAGCATACTTTATGGAAATTTAGCACGTTTTTCCGCGTTAGCCCCATGTTGCGTCGTGGTGGCTGATGAATGTGTCAGTCTGCTTAGAGAAAGGACAGATTCTTCTAAAATCTTGTCTCCACGGTTTGGATGTGTGTATGACTCTGCATGTGTGTGTTTGTGTCTCTGTGTAGGTAGCGATATTCAGTCCGTATTCTGGATGTAAGAGTATCTTATTTCATTCTCGCCCACCCCACAGCTGTCATTTTGTAATGTCCTTCCAACGTGGAGAAGACTTGAGTTCTCCAATTGGCACTTTTGTCTTTTTTATTACCTCATTCTCCAGTGAACTCCATCTGACCAGTTCATTCAGAATCAGGCAACATCCCCACGCTTTGGCACAGCCAGTGAAAGGCCAAACAGCAAGTCCAAGTGAGTTTTAAATTTTAATTAATCACCCTTTATTTTTACACTTGAGAGTGACTGTAATAAAGGCTGTCGTTAATAAACTTGGTTCTGCCTGACATAGAATTATGTTTTTTCTTCATTACTTCTCTCTTGAAATTGTGAAATTCTCTAATTCAGTGGTTTGCAGACTCCGCTTTGCAGCAGAGTCACCAGAAGGGTTTGTCAAAACAGAGGAGTGGGCTGTGGGTGGAGCCCGCATGCATGAGGCCTGGGGTCCATCCCATCCCAAACCCAAAAATCTATAGAGGATTATGTTCACCCCACCCATCCCCAAATTTTCTTTGGTAGTAGGCCCAGGATGGGACTCTAATATTTGCATTTCTGACAATTTCCCAAGTGATGCTGTTGTCTGGGAACCACACTTTGATTTTGAGAAGCTCTGTTCAGATCCTGTTCTCTAGTTGGGAAGGGGAGAGAGAAAATTTTGTGGTTGTGGAGGGAAATGTCCCTTCATGCTGCTAAATACAAACAGGTGAGAGACAGATGCAGAGCCCAATAAGTAGATCTCTCCTGTCCCTGAGCTTGTCTCCTAGGGACCATGTAAAACACAAATCCCCAGGCCTTGCCCTTTGCGGTTCTGGACTGTGTATTTTTTTTAAAACGCTCCCATGAACATTTAATGCACAGTATGACTTAGCATTTATGAATCTGATAAATTTTTAATCTTTTGTAAGAAAATAATCGCTCACAGCCCCTTGAAACGGGAATCTTAACCCATTTGAGAAACATCAACTTCTATTTTCATTGTAAATTATCACCGTAGGAGAACACTGAGTTTTTAAGACCCTTGAAAAATGTTTTTGTTGTTACAAAACAAAGTTACAAAACAAAGTTTACTCTGCGATACTTTATCATAATGAATTATATTTCTTTGGTTAAAAAAAACTTTATAAACATTTTAACAATTAGACAGAAAAACTAAACATTTGTAAGTTGCATTTAATGTCAGCAAAGACTGGCAACTGAGAAATGGCTCACTTGTGACTGATCCTCTACTGGCAGTTACAATTCAAACAGGACAATTTTTATGCTACATGAAAAAAGAAGAAATAGTTTAAAAATAAATTTTTCAAATCGGAAAGCATCTTATTCCATTAAAATATAAATAGTAGTTACAATGAATTCGTGGTTATACTTTTTTTTATATACGATCTGATGGCAGCAATAGTTCAAAATCAGGCACTTAGTTTAACAAAAAATGCACAGCAGTTTTAACAAGTTTTGCCAATGGTACTGGCAGATGCAAAGAATGTATTTTAAGAAAAAAAAAAAAAAGGCAGATGTAACATTGAAATATTGTTTTCCCCCACTGAAGACTTCAGAAATCAAATAGAAATAAAATAGTAAGGTTTTTATCTTACTCTCAGATCCTGACAGTATGTTCCAAGACTTGTTCAAGAGACATTTTGTCTTACTTCCTCAGACATTTAAAACAAGTGTTTTGATTTTAATGAAACTTCTCAGTGGTGATTGCAGAAGACTGACCCTGTTCCTGACATTGCTGATTATCTGTGTGAGACAATGGGCCATCCTCACTCCTTGCAAACCGGCCAACAAAAGAGAAAGATTAGAGCTCAGAAGTAAAAGGATGCTTAGTCTACAAAAATCAAAACTTGTAGGAAATTTCTTCAGTGTGTAGATGGTAGACTTCAGGAAGATTACTAAATTTCTCTTTCCTGTTATGACAAACATTATTGCTTCCATAATATAAAAATATCAGGTTTCAAAAAAGAGACTAAGGGATTTAAAACTAGAACTTTGCATCACAAAGTATTTGAAAAAACTCCCCTTTCTTCTCCCAGGGAACAGACCTCAACTTTCCACTTTCTTCCTGCCACAGGTCCTAGGCATTCATCCCTCAAGGGTGGGTGGGGTGGTATGTTATTAAAAGTGTTTCATGGTATTTGCTTATTATGCAGAATGTATGATCACTTGTGCCCTGTGTTTGTGTGGGCAGGAATGGAATAATTTTGCAGTTATGTGGGGCTTCTTGTGTCTGTTTCTGGCTCACTTGGACAAGAGCCCTGGGAAGTCGGTGGGCTGAACAATAAGGAGCTGGAGCCCAGTGACCTGGCAGGCCCTCCCGGGCAATCTTTGTCATTTATTCTGCGAAGCCCTCCTTCTCTAGGGAAATCCTGTTCCGACCTCCAAGGAAGAGCTGGAAGCTCTCCATAAATACTGGCCAATGGAATTTGGTGGCCAGCACCGTCCACTGTGGCCATGAGGCTGTTTCTAGGTGCCACCTCTCAGCAAGGGGGAGCCCAGTGTTTGAGTGAGGAGGAGACACAGCATTTGCCTGGGAATAACCAGTGTTGGCTTTATCAGCATGACACAGTAAAACCATGGAAAATCCATGACAACGGACCAGGCAGTCGGATGTTCATGTGTTGGGGTGCAGGGAAAAGAAGCCAAACTTGGAACATCTTTATACTCTCCCAGGTTTTCTCTGTTCTTGGAAGAGTTTGCTACAAGGGTGGAGTTTATAAAAACTAC
This sequence comes from Geosciurus inauris, assembly GCA_004024805.1. NCBI lineage: Eukaryota > Metazoa > Chordata > Mammalia > Rodentia > Sciuridae > Geosciurus > Geosciurus inauris. Next base: position 164,927 of record PVHX01000079.1, on the reverse strand, counting down.
AATTTTTAGGATGTTTATGATTTGAGGAACTAATTCCAGCTTTCTCTGGAGTGTTCATGTTGCGTGGATCTCTTGTAAACTTGCCACCAATGAGAGGACACCTGATTAGGCCCCTCCTAGTATCTCCTAGCCTAAATCAAACCCCTTGTGATTGACACTGGTCAGTACAATTTATTCCCCCACATTTAGAACACCAACTAACGTAGATCTAAAGGAGGAGGAGGCTGGCTTATGGCTTTACACTGTGTTAAATAGACTTGGAAAAGAATTGGTAGTGTGCAAACAAGATAGCAACTTAAGGGCCAGGGACGAAGCTCAGTAGTAGAGAACTTGCCTAGCGTGCAAGTGGTGTGGGTTCAATCCCCAAAACACCAAAAAGGGGAAAAAAAAAAAGCTCCGTTATTGCCCTTCACTGAATGCTGCTCGCTTTAGACTTGGACCAAGCCAGTGAGCCGGCCTCTAAATCTGAAGTGAGTGGTTTTTTTTTTTTTTTTTGCGAAGCAATGAGTTGGAACAGAAATGTTTTGGTGGCCCGCCCTCTAGTGTCGACCATGTAAAACTTCAACTGACTGGAGTTGGAAGAGAGGTTTGCCTCAGGGATGAAAACAAGCAGCAAGTCTTCAGAGGTGCTTGCACTTTGGGTAGGTGTTTTGCCACTCTTCACATTCCTGAAAATGGCATGGCTTGTTTTGAAAAGTTAAGGGACAGAGCGGTTTGCTCTCATTAATACCCATGTTCTAATCTTGCTGCTGGAATTTTATTAGGGGTTTACTGCAAGTGTGTGCAGGTCAGGTGGAAGCTGGGCCCTACCTGCTGCCAAGACTCAAATGGACTCTCTAGAAGTCTATGGTGATGGTCTAAACCTGCTTATCTGCCAGGCAGGAGGCACTGTGTCCTCAAGGCACCTATTAGTGCAGACAGGATGTCAGCATAGTGATTTGCACCCCGCTCCCAGGTCACACCCTCTCCATTGTAAGGAAAGGTTAACCAAGACCCCAGGATCCTGGTTCACATCTTAGTTCTCAGCACAAGCCTCTCTTCAAACACCAAATGGAACATACCTTATATTCCTCTAAAAACACCAATATCGGTCAATAGGAGTTTCCTTTAATCTGACAGTTTGCAACCTTGATTTTAAAGGCACTGGATGGAGACTTGCTTTTTTGGAATTTGTCATGGGTTGAATCATGTTTCCAAAATTCATGGCTTGAATTTCTAACCCCACATCCCTCAGATCGTGACCTTACTTGTAAATTGTGTATGTAATTAGTTCAGATAAGGCTATATTACATTGGGTGGACTCCTATGTGAACAGACACGCAGGGAGATCATCCCAACAAAAGGCAGAGATTGAGGTGATGTGTTTTGGTTTGGAGAAGGTGTCTCCCAAAAGCTCCAGTGTCGATGTGGAAGTTCAGAGGTGATTTGATCATGAGAGGTTGGGTGGTAACTGAGGGTGGGTAGGGCGTGGCTAGAGGAGGTGGGTCACTGGGGGTGTGCTCTGGAAAGGGTCATCTTTCCTGTCTTTGTTTCCTGGTCACCGTGATTAAAGCAGCACTTCTTCACCATGTTCTTCTGCCATGATGGTCAGCCTCACTTGGGCCCAAAGCAATGGAACCGGCCACCTATCGACTGAGACCTCTGAACCCATGAGAGCCCCAAACAAACTTTTTCTCCTCTAAGTTGTTCTTGTCGGATATTTTGGTCAGAGCAATGCATAGCTCACTAACACAGCATCCAAATGCCAAGGTTGCCAGCAACCACCAGAAGCTAGAAGAGGTGAAAAACGTATTCTCCTTCATCCTCGTTTGATTTGGGACTCCGTCACCTGCTTGGTGGTGCTTTGCTCCGGCAATGCTGGGGAACTAATCCAGAGCTTGATGGCCAGCTGCTGGTTTGCAGAATCGAACCAGGAGGCTGGCTACAAGGGCCCCCAGTGCTCCTTTTCTCTGGTGGGATGATCAGCGTGCCTGTGTGCCTTGATAATTGAATGGATGCACCTGAACAGGGTAAAGAGCATGCTTTGCGTCTGCTTTAACAGTCTTGCCATGTTTTGTAGGACATTGCAAACACAAAGAATGCTTTATTACAGTATGATTCAAAGTCTGGTGCTGTGTTTTGAATTTATTTGAAGAAAACTATCTTACTTTCAACTTGCTAGAGTGAATAAAATTGTATAAATAAAATAGTGGATTTCTATGACTTGTGTTTTCCTTAGTCTTGTTATCTTGTGATTGAATCAGCCCATTAGCTCACAAACTCACGGCTGCAAGTCAACTCCCAGGGATGAGTGATTTATCTTTCCCTTGAAATACCAGGCTTCCGGAACATCTTCTCTGTTCCAGGCACTGTGTTAAGCGCTCTCAACATAAGTTTTAGAGGAAATGTAAACTGTTGGGGGGTTCCCCACAGGTGGAAATTGTAGGCTTTGTCAAGAGGCAGACAGCCACCGTCCAAGAGAGGATGAGGGATAGTAAGAACACAAGGAGGGTAGAAAAGAAGGAAGAGGCCAGATCTGGGCCCCCAAGGGGGCCGAAAGAGCCGCTCCAGGGCTGGGAGTAATAGGGAATGCACTGATGGATGAGAGGGGAGGCCCTCCCAACTGCAAGAGTGGAAAAAAGTGCACATGCTGAGGAGGAATAAGAAGGCCAAGACTCTTGGGATTATGGCCCAGTCCCTTGCACATGCTGGGAACTCAAAACTTTGCTGAGTCACGGGAGTTGGTAATTGAGGTGATGGGTAACCACCTCATCTGGAATGAAAGTGACTTCAGATGTAGGATGTTTTATAAAATTGGATAGCATAGGTACAAAACCCTGCTATTTTACAGGAATGTTCTTAAAAAGCATTCCCAAAGTTTGCCAGAATTGTCTGTCACAGTATTTTGTGGAAGGCCAATAAGGTAACAATCTCAACACCCCATGGTCCCCCAAGAAGTCACTGAAACTTTACAAACTTGCAAATCAAATGGCCTTAGAACTCTGCAGGGCAGAAGTAAATATTTTGCTTTTGTTCTTTGAATTCTTAGAGAACCTAACTGCTGGCGTCTGAATATTTGTGAACTGGATTCATATTTGAAACCTAATCCCCAAAGTGGTAGTATTAAGGGGTGGGGCCTTTGGGGCCATGATGAAGTCAGGAGGGCAGAGCCCTCTTGAGTGTGGGATAAGTATGGGTATAAGAGGCCTGAGGGTGTTTTGTTCGCCTCTTTCATCAAGGGAGGAGGAAGTCTCATGGAAGGCTCTCTCCCTGAGGAACAGGCCCTCGCCAGATACCCAAACTGCAGGTACCTTGATCTTGGACTTCTCAGATGTCAGAATCATGAGCAATATATTTCAGTTTATAAATGACCTGGTCTAAGCTATTGTTATAGTAGTATGAATGGACTAAGATGGCAGCTGTTTTCTCTATCCAGTTCGTCTGTCCCTGTGAGATGTCTGGGATCTGGAAACTGGCTAGGAGGTCCTCACATGTTGCAGAGGTGGAGGGTGGAGGCATTGCATCAAAGCAGGATGGAGTTTGGAGGTGACAGCCCTGCTCTTTTTCAAGGTTGAAGCCAAAGTGTTAGAGCAGCATTTCTCAGTTTAAATGCAGATAAGAATCACCTGAAAGCAATAAAAATGCAGCCTTCTCAATGCCCTTTTAATGAATTCCCTCTAACGTGCTACCAGGGTTTCTCAAACCTGCTATGCACAAAAATCACCTGAGTCTCAAGGCAGGTTCGGATTAAGGAGGTCTTGAGTGGGACTGGGGAGTCCATGTTTCTAGCAAGCTCCCTACCGGTACTTAAAGCTGTGAGGAACCAGTACCTTATTGGGGCTGGGAGAGCAGCTCAGTGGTAGAGTGCAGTGGGCAAAATCCCCGGGTTCCATCACCACCACCAAGAAACAGAAAAAGACGAATAACATACAATTGATATTTGTTGGTGATACCATTCCCAAAGCTGCTAAGGTGAGATTTTGGGGTCTGGGAAGGACCAATGCAGGTGACTATAGATAATCAATATGTGTATGTTTGTTAAATGTGTTTACATCTGGTTACAAAAAAAAAATGCAGGAAACAAAAAAGAATAACTTGTATTTTCACCATCTAGATAGAGGCCTATACTTGTAACATATTAAAGCATTAAGTTTTTATATGCTTCAGATTGTACAATAATGTCCATACTATTTTGTGACTGGTTTTCTTTAACTCAGAATACTTTCAATGTCAGTGAATATTTTATACAAATTATTTAATCACATGGTATTCTATTATAGAGATCAAGAGTCCTCAAATTTGGTCTGCAGCTCCTCAGAGGCCAAAGGCTCACAGGTTGAAACTGTTTCATAATGCTTAGACACCACTCCCCATTTTGGTCCTCATCTTGGGTGTCCCAGGGTTCCTCAAACTCCATGATGTGGAGTAAACAATGTGTGCTTATGCATTTCTATTTTAATTTTAGTTTCTTACATGGTAAATAGTCATAGAAATAACTCACATAAGCAAAAGCTCCTCAGAGGCCTGCAACCATTTTAAAAAATGTAAAGGGGTCTTGAATCCAAAAAGTTTGAGAACTACTGGTACAGATAAACCATAGTTTAACCAGCCAATTCATCTCTATTAGAAATGTAGGCTCTTCCCAATTAAATACAGTTGCAGTGGGGTTTCTTATATGTTTCTTACACTTTACACATAAACTAGAGCTATGTGCAAAAAGCAAATTGCTAGAAAGTGGGGAGGGTCTTACTAATATCATTTCTCTGCTCCTCCTTTTGCTTGCTTTTCTTCCCCTCCCAGAGTTGGGATTGGAACCCAAGGTCTTGCTGATATAAAACAAATGCTCTGTTACTTAGCTCACCCCTCAGCCCCAGATTAGCATTTCTGTTAACTTATAAAATATTAGGATGCCAGTTATACTAGATTTGTTTCTTGTAACATATTAGAGCATTAACTGAAGTAGTTCAGTTTTTGCATATATCCTACATACATCCTCCTATATATTTTAAAACCATCTCTAGATAACTTATAATAGCCTAATATAATGTAAATGCTATATAAATAGTTATACTGTACTGCCTAGGGAATAATGAGAAGAAAAAGTCTATAATGATCACTATAGACTATATTGATATACAACTTAATCTGTAATTAGTGAAATACAAAGATGAGGAATCCTAGATATGGAGGGCTGGTTGTACTTAGTCACCACTGAGATGTTTAGAGTGCAGAGAAGCATCCCTCAACACTCCCCCCAGTCCCTTGGTTAGAGTATAAGAAAATGACTCTCAAGGGTATTTCACATCTATTTAGTCCTCAATTTATTTTTTTAAATATATATTTTTAGGTGTTGATAGACCTTTTTAAAAAAAATTTTTTTTTAGTTGTTGATTGACCTTCATTTATATGCGGTGCTGAGGATCGAACCCAGTGTCTCCCACATGCAAGGCAAGCACTCTACCACTGAGCCACAACCCCGTTGATAGACCTTTATTTTATTCATTTATTTATATGCAGTGCTGAGAATTGAACCCAGTGCCTCACACGTGCTAGGCAAGTGCTCTACCACTGAGCCACACCCCCAACCCCCTCAATTAATTTCTATTGATGTTTTCATTACTCTACTTCCTTGAACACTGGAAAATTCTGAGTCTCAACATAGTCTTTTGAGCCTTAGGTATATAAGACATTCTACTAAGTTCTAGGGTGGAATATGGGGTCAGGAAAGTATTAAAACAAGAGTAAGATAGGGCTAACTCCTGTCTTAACTGTGGGGCAGAGAAAAGCCTTCAAGATGTTGATTCCATTATCAACTCTATCATAGAAAGAGAGCTAATGAATTAGATTTGAATGTGTGCTAATAATCTCAGGAAAATTCTGGGAGTGCATTTACTCACTACCCCTGCAGTATACTGTACAACCTCTCTCTACACAGTGAAAAAGCTCTTTGGCTTGCTTTGAAGGAAAAAGGAAACCTATGTATGGTATAGTAAGGAAGTCTCCGACTATCCATCTGCCACTCAGAGTAGAGCTTGTAGTCTTAGATCTATTAGTTTCTCTCACCCTCCTCAGTGCCCTCACTTAATAAACTGTACCTACAGGACCTTATAGGATGGAGATAGTAATGCCTGCATCATAGGGTCGTATAAAGATGAAGAATTCAAATGTTCTTCCCTCCTTAATTTTATCCATGCCTCAGACCTCATGTGAAATGGCTTTCCCAGGGAAGACCTGTCTGAGTGAGTAAGCCTCTTTACAGAATCCCACCAAGATGAGATTCTGCAGTTTCCTCTTTTGAAGGATTTATCACACTTGAAGTGGTATGAGTGGTGTCTTTTTCTAATGGCATACATGCTTAATAGAATTGGCCTGTGTTGCTAATCTTGATGTTTCTAGCACTAAGACATGCTCTAGTGCTACAGAGTGAGTATTTGGTGCCCCCACCTCAGTTCACACATGGAAACCTGAATCTCAAATGCTATGGTATTTGGAGGTGGGACTTTGAGGTAATTAGGTTTAGATGAGTCATGAAGTTGGATCCCTCATGGTAACAAGAATGCCCTTATAGAAAAAGAGAGACAAGATGTCTCTGCTTCTTCTCTCTCTCTCTCCATGCACCCACCAAGGAAGGACATAACCAAGAACAGGGGCCTCATGAAGAGAATGATGATAAATCTGTTACTTATAAAGTCACCACCCTATGGTAATTGGCAATAATAGCTGCAGTTAGGCTGTTTCTTCGAGCATGGTGCAAGAAGATGAGCATGACTTGTTTGTGGATGGACAGCATATTCTCTCCTAAAGCCTGGACTTCCACTCTGAAAACCAGAGCTATCTATACTTCCTGGAAGTGTTGGGGTTTTTTGTTTGTTGGTTGGTTTGTGTTTTTTTTCCCCCAAAGATGGACTGATCCTGGCAATGTTAGTCAACCCTGGATGAGCCCAGGCCTTTGTCTTGGGTACAGCAAGTATCTAACCCTCCCAGGGCACCTCTCTGTCCCTCCACCCTACTAATCCTGTTTAAGCATGCAACAGGGAAGGTTAATGCGGATGGGATTCAGCCTTTGAAGAAATTATTTTGCAAATAAATTGTGAGTTTCTCCCCAGTCTTGAAGGATTTCTTAGTAAACCACTTTTTGGAACAATTTTGTTACAGGAGATAAAATGGGGCTAAGCTGAGAAATTTCTTGTGGCATCAGCAGATAGAACTGAGGCTCAAACAATAGTAAGAATATATGTGCCATACTAGACAGCTGCCCTTCAAGTGTCCCAAGGGTCAGGGGAGACTGAACTTTTCAAGACCCAAGGCAGGGATGGACCATGGAAAGGCTGTTAGGCACACGTGGAAAGGTAATAGAGGAACACTGAGTTCTGTAAGAGCCCAGGCCCCACATGATCCTCCAAGGCTTCTGATGTCTGAGTGAACTTGGCTTTGCATGAGGATGATGGTTGTGCCTGTACTGTACCTGGTAAGATGGACATAAGGCATCCAGCTGATTTCACTGGAAGGTAGTTTATAGGGGCAGAAAGATCTCTGAACCAGTCTGGGAGATAATATCTACCTTAGTCCAACATCTGGAGCTGGAGGTTCAGAAATCTGCTCATTTTTATGTGCAGCGGTTTCCTTGGCAAATGATTATTGATCCTTGAATGAAAACTTGGTGACCCTAAAAAGGAAAGAGTTTGGATAATAGTCCTGATGCACTGATATAATAAGTGGTCACCTGCTTGTCCAAATAAGATGGCCTTTTGCTGGCCAGGTCAGGCTCTTAGGCTCTCAAGGAAAGTGTGATTGCCTTTTGTTCTAATAGGCTAGTGCTTTTCCACTCACTACAGATCAGAATCGCCTTCAGAGCTTTAAAAACAAAATTCAGACATGCAGGCTCCAGCTTCAGGAATTTGATATCCTAAGTGCTGGGCAAAGCACATCTTTTTTTGGAGGGCGGGGGGACGTTACTCGGATTGAACTCAGGGGCACTCAGCCACTGAGCCACATCCCCAGCCCTATTTTGTGTTTCATTTGGAGACAGGATCTCACGGAATTGCTTAGCACCTCGCTTTTGCTGAGGCTGGTTTTGAACTTGTAATCCTCCTGCCTCAGCCTTCTGAGATGCTGGGATTGCAGGTGTGTGCTAACACGTCCAGCTGCACATCTTTTAAAAAAAAAAAAATTGTTTTTTGGTACTGAGGATTGAACCCAGGAGCACTTAACCACTGAACCACATTCCCAGCCTTTTAAAATATTTTATTTAGAAATAGGGTCTTGCTGAATTGCTTAGGGCCTTGCTAAATTGCTGAGGCTGGCTTTGAACTCAAGATCCTTCTGCCTCAGCTCCAAAGCCTTGGCCTTCTTTGCCACTGGGATTACAGGCATGTGCCACTGTACACAGCTACACCCCCTCCCCCACCCCCCGCTCTCCAAGGGGTACCTGTTGTTGACATCTCCTGGGGAACTCTAATATAGCACAGAGATGTTTGAGTTTAGGAAGTACTGATAGTAGCTGCCTAGAGGCTCAGTTTTTTTATGGAGCATCCCCTGCAGTCAGGGTTCAGTTGCCTACTGGACCAGCTCATCTTCAAGATTCTCAGCACAGCTCAAGTCCAATGTTCCAAGGCAGCTACCGTCCTTCCTCAGCAAACTCTTTCCCACCTGTGTTCTTCTTCCTGGGCAATATCACCATCTTCTGCCCAGTCACCCAACTCAGACGCTTCATAGTCATCTTTGGTTCCAGTCTCTACTTCATAAGTGTATCCCAGACCGTTATCAATCCTGACTTATGCTTTAAGGGCCCTGTGTTCAATTCCCAGCACTGCAAAATAACCTTAGTTAATAAAGAGCCAGGTGTGGTAGTGCATGCCTGTAATCCCAGTGGCATAGAAGGCCAAAGCAGGAAGATCACAAGTTCAAAGCCAATCATCTCTCTCCAGAAACTTAGTGAGATCCTACCTAAATAAACAAAGACTGGGGATGTAGCTCAGTGGCTGCTGGGTTCAATCCTAAAATTAATCAATTAATTAAAAAATTGTGAAGCATCTGAGAGTTTTACCCTATTTACAGCTAATGAGTTATTACCACAGTTTCAAAGATGCAGAGAGAAGGCATGAGACTCTTGTATTAAAAACAAAGGACTCTGTTGCTCAAAGCACTGCAAATAGCATGAGTTTCATGTTTGCAGTAGTTTTTCTTGACCCCTGAGTTCCATGGGGAACAGTAGCCCAGATGAATACTATGCACACAGTGGGTTTGTGCCCTGAGGAAGTATGAGCTTCAGAAACCCAATCTTATGAAGGCATCTGCAATCAATCCTGGCCAAGCTTTTCCCAACGGAGACATTATCCTTATTCTCTTGTACAGTAAAAACACACAAACAAAACAAAAATTGCCTCTCCTCCCCAGAGGGACACCCTGTCTCTCTCACACAAGGCTGTTGGTTGTATAAATCTTTTAAGTATTTCAGATAAAAGCTGTGTTTTCACAGATGAGTAGAAACATGAAACACCCATAGAGAATTGTTACATTTGCCTGTTAATCACAATTACCTATTAATCTTCTTACTGATAGTATGTGAATGCCTGTCTGTCTTGGTCTACTGTACCCCCTCATACACTGCCATCAGCAATAGTTCTGTTTCTAGAACAAAACATAAAGCAAATATGCCAATTTTCTGTTTTAAAATCTTGGTTGTTTCTGTTATATAACAAAATATTAAAATATCTGAGGTCCTCTCCCCATCTGGTCCACTGTTTTTTCCAACCATATCTTTTTCTTCCACCCTTCTTTGCTGTCTACCCTCTGCCCTGGGATGCCCAGAGAGCCCCGAATGGTCTCTCTCCAGAACCCTAGAACTCTTTACATCTCAGCTAAAGCCCTTATTTGCTTAATAGATTTATAAATTTCTCATCTCCCAACATAGTGCCTGATGTATTCAGTAAGTGTTGAGTTAATCTCTGTGTAGTGAGGAAGGAAGGTCAGAAGATCAAGCTGTTAGGGGTCTTTTGAATCTGGAGTTAAAACTGGCAGCCTCAGTTGTTTTAATCCTTTGGGCTTTGTTCTCATGAGTTCTGTGGCCATGGCCTAGCAGCAGAACATGTTGTCCTGGGTAGATCTTGATGCTTTAATGACTAGCCTTGTGAGTCGAGATTTCAATCTGCTAAATAACAGAAAACCTAGCTCTCGGGGTTTCCACAGGCAACAGTGTGTCTCAAGTAGTCAGTAGGAGGGTCCTCAGTGCTGTGCTGGGCCCCAGCTCATTAGTTGAGGATCCAGGTTCTTTGCACCCTTCTGCTCCACTGTGTAGACCTTCCGGAGATTTCTATGAAACTGTGGCACAAGCTTGGAAAGCTGGGAAATCAACGTCTTTTAGGCTTGTCATGTTGGGGTTTAGTCAATAAGGAAGACAGAGGAACAGGATATTGTAAAAGTAACTTGCAATATCTGCCACAAAACCAGTTTCCACTCTCTTACTGATTCTGAATTCCCTTTCATATATGGCAGGGAGATGAGTTCTGGCATTTTGGGGGTCCTGGGGTGACTATCTTTAGAGGAAGCATGGTTGGGAATGGCTCCTGTGCTACTGCTTTATTTTCATTCTCTCTGGAGGCAATCCTTGGTGGCCTGAGGCATGGAGGATTATCTGGCTTTTCCTGAGCATCCTCTGGTACATAATGTCACTGAAAAATTTAGCAGCAGCATGTGCCTCTTCACTGGGGTCTTGACTGGGAGTGGAGCCAAACTTCCAATTGTGTGAGCCTTTTAAATGGGGAGACTTATTTGTGGTGTTGGCTATGAAGAGGGAATTATGGTTGTTTGGGTTATCCTGAGAGGTAGGCAGGTGCAGTCTGGGGTAAGAATTCTCCAAAAGAAGGCCTCACAGAAGCCAGTGAGCGTGGGCTAGCAGGGCACTGCATTGCTTAAGGAGTCCTGGCTCATGCGATAAAGATGATCATGTGGAAGCCTTTGGCCTCAGAAGAAGGGCTGCATTCCTAACTGAGCTAAGAAGGGACTTTCTAAATTCCTGCAGTCACCACAGGATGCTGCCATCCCTGCTATGGGATGGCAAGGTCAGCACTGGCTCTCTCCTTTTAGCAGGATGGGATGGGCACAGGCTTGGGCACAGCTTGCAGCTGTCTGTTCCCATGTTCTTGCCACTTACCAGTCGGACTGCAGCTGTCACTGGCCTTCAGAATGTCAAGTCTTCTCTCTGAGAAGATAAAAACAATCTATTTTTGCACAGGTCATAGAAATGCACTTGGGTCAAATATTTGGACCTCCTTTAGACATGGCCCTTCCCCAGAGTAGTGTTTCTTTGCCTAAGTGCCCCCTACCCTCCCCAATCCATTCACCTTGCTCCTGCTCTGGAAGCAGACAGCCTACACCTGAGGTCTTCACAGGCTCACATTTGCATGGGTTTCCAAGGCTATGGAGTTCAGGTGAATGCAGGTGGGGACTCTAGTAAGCAGGAGAGGTATGCCTGGTCCAGGAAAGGCCACAGCCCGATGCTGCCTTCAGGCAATGTAGAGTCCCTGGTTGCTAGACTTCACTATTTGTTGATGTTATAGAGGACTGAACCCAGGGCTTCACAGATGCTAAGTGCATGCTCTACCGTTGAGCTACGTGCCTAATACAAGCTTTACCACTGAGATTTAGCTTCTAGATCTTCCTGTTTTAAAAGAAAAGTCAGAAGCTGGACTTTTATGCAAAATTACTTAAATGTTAAAATGTTTACAGCTATCCATTTCTCCCTTTTCCTTTTCCTTCTTTAAAAAAAGAAAAAAGATACAGACCACACAAAACACATGGGAAGGCCCCTATGCCCTCTCTGGTCTACTGGGGAAGAAACAGTTTGGCCAGGACAAGGAATCATGGAGTGTTTGTTACCTGTTGATTCTTGTGAAGAAGAGGCTCTTTACCCCTTCTGGCCACTCTCCATGTAAGTGGCGCCTGCAGAATGTTTATCAGCTTGGAACAAATCAGGGTGGTTGGTTCACAGGCTTGGTAAGAGGTGTAAAAGTGCTGGGAGCTGTTGATGACAGTGCTAAGAGGCAGACTCCAATTAGGCAGCTGAACACCAGCTGCAAGGGTGCTTAGAGATGTGATCTGCTCCCCCGCCTTTTGGAGACCCATGTGATATTTTGGGGGAGGGAGTGGCAATAAATGACAGAATATAAGTCATACCATGCCTGGCTGTTGGGTGGACAGCACTGTCATGGGCCCTCAGGAGAGTGAGAGGGCCTGGCCAGAACAATGTCCAGGAAGTGACAAAAGTGCCTGGAGTTCCACGAAAGGAGCAGAGTGTCCAGGAAGGATGAAAAAGGGCTGAGGGAACTCTGCCACATTGAGAAATGAATAAGGATCCCTGAGGAAGAAAGAAAAGGTGTTATTGATTTACAATAGGGGGTAGTTTTTAGTTCAGAAAATGCTCACAAGATAGCATTAGGGGTTTGTTTTTCAGAACTCAAAATACATCTTAAAAGTCCTTACATGGAGAAAAGGTTAACTAAATTATGATATAGCCATGTTATTGAAGAATATGCAATCATTTAAAATGAGGTTTAAAAAAACTCAAGAGCTTATAGTAATGTGAAAATTCTTATTAAGTGGGAAAAGATGTAGCCACACTTGGCATAACACTTAAACTCTGTAAAATTCTCACACTGGGCAGTTGCTGTGGTGAAGAATGCCAGCATATCATTCTGGAACTCTGTGTCTGATAGTAGCCATAGGTATAACAAAGTGTGCTTTTCATAGACTAAGTCACTGTCCAATTTGGTTATAAAACGTCCAAACATTGTTAGTCCCTTCTTGTATAGAAACAAAATGAATTTTCATCAGATGCTTTTCTTAGGTCAGTGCACATCTTGCTCTCACTTCCTGTGCTTCAGAGGAAGTCCCTGTATTTCTGTTAGGGGAATAAAAGGGCATGAGATGGGAGAGGGGGGAGCAGAGAATTTAATAGTGATTACTTTGAGATATTATGAAGTTAAGTGGTCACTGCTGTGTCACTTTCTCTAACTTTGGTGGGCACTTGAAGATGAGGCTGTGAGGAGGGTACAAGAACAAAATATGATTCACTCAAGACTCCTCCCCTACAAGTCACTATAGGATAGGTATGGTGGCTTGGGTTGCATTCTGGAAACTTAAAAAAAAGAAGAGTGGGGTGAAGAAGTTGTCTACTGATGGTTGGCTGCAGTCCAAATTAGTTATTTTGGGTTCCTGTAGAGATGAGCCTGAAATTAGGGTTACTCTGGTTAATATTTCTTTCCCATTCTTCACCCTAATATTGCATCTCTTTTCTGTTTTTTTTTTCTCCATGCCTATTATCTTAGAATACTGTCTAACTTTCCTCTCATTCAGTTATTCTAAGTGAGTTTAGGTGCTTGTCTGATATTCCTGTGCTTGACACAGAGGAAAGGAGCACAAAGAAGCTGAGCAGAATCTCCCTGAAGTCAAGGACAGAAGCCTGCTAGGCCTGGCTCTGTTCCTTCCGGGGCACCCCCTTGCCAAAGGGAAAAATAAAGACATCTGGCCAGAAGTGAGGTCCATGTTAAAGTGGATGTAGTTATAAATGCAAAGTAAGCACACATATAGGAGATAATTTTTGTCAGTAAGCTGACGGTAAGCCAGAGTCTCCTTTGTTCAGGATTCATAAGGATTCCTTCCTGGCAATCAATAAACGACAGAGCAACTAGTGGACTAATAGTAATGTCTCACAGTTATACTTGAAAATAAATTGTGTTTTTAAAAGACCTATTATTACACTTAAGTATATATACTGGAAGCCTGGATAAGGCTTTAATATTTTCTACTTTAATATGTTATGGTTTAAGCCGGGTGCGGTGGTGCATGCCTGTAATCCCAGCACTTAGGGAGGCTGAGACAGGAGAATTGCGAGTTCAAAGCCAGCCTCAGCAATGGCGAGGCACTAAGCAGCTCAGTGAGACCCTGTCTCTACATAAAACACAAAATAGGACTGGGGAAGTGACTCGGTGGTCAAGTACCCCTGAGTTTAATCCCCAGTACCAAACAAAAAAAAGATTTTATGGTTTGGATATGACATGTCCCTCAAAGGCTCATGTGTGAGACAATGCAACAATGTTCAGTGATGAAATGATTACAGTGTAATAACTGTAATCTCATCAGCATATTAATCCCCTGGTATGAATTAGCTGGGGGGGAGTAATTGTAGGCTGGCAGGGTGTGGCTAGAGGAAGTAGGTAACTGGGGGTGTGCCTTTGAGGTTTATATTTTGTCCCTGGTGAGTGGAGCTTTCTCTGCTTCCTGACCCAGAGTTGAGCAGCTTTCCTCCACTGGTCTCTTCCCCATGATGTTCTGCCTCACCTTGGGCCCAGAGCAGTGGAGCTGGCTGTCTATGGCCAGCCTCGCAAACTGTGAGCCTGAATAAATTTTTCCTCTAGGGTGTTCTTATTGGGCATTTTGATCACAGTGATGAAAAGCAAACTAAAACAAAACCTAATAAAAACCTTTAAAATTATATCATTAAAAAATCCCAAACTTGAAATTAAAGGACTTAGTCCTTAGGCTTCTTTCTTGATGATTAAAACACACACACAACACACACACACACACACACACATACCCTAGCTATTTTAACTGAATCCCAAAACAGAAAATTGCCTCTTTTTCTCTATATACGTCTTTGTAAGTGACAAACAATGTGAAGTTCTTGCACATACTGATTGTGGTTTCTAACTGTGTGGCTAAGCATGTTAAAGTAAGATTGTACACATGCCTACCAGAAAAACCACAGATCTCTGGGTCACAGTTAAGTTCCAAGTATGTGATGAGAGGTTGGATATCAAAGTGAAAGCAAAGTTTGGTTTTCAGGTGGTTGTGGGTATATACTTCCATTCTACATGGGCCCTAACTTTACTGATTTAGTACCCAACTTGCTCCATTTTTACTCCTTAAAAGCTGCATTGGTAATACTGGGAAACTATTTGAGTCACCTGTGAGGAAATGGCACTGCTCATAACACCAGCCTGATCCTCTGGTTTGTTTAGGAAGTGGGACAGGTAGTGTGCATTCTTGACATGTTGTTAGATTAGAATCTGTGTGGCCATAGCTAAAAAGTTCAATTTTATAAAGTTTTGTTTTGAGAATGAAGAAAAACTAGTAATACTAGTTTACTTACATCAACTTTGTAATATTAATGAAAGCTAGTATTACTGAATTACTATTATTATTCCCACTTTATAGATGAAAAATTGTGAGACAGGAGAGAAAGCACTGTAGTGGGTGCCCATATTCAAGGATTGCTCTGCAGAACTGTCCATTTTAGTGTTGGGGAAAGCAAGCAAGAGGTTATGTGCTCTGTATTGAGTATAATTGAGCGCACCTTAACCTATTAGTAAGCATGCTGTCTTCCATTTGGTGGTTGATTTTTTTTTTTTTTTTTTTTTGGTACTAGGGATTGAACTCAGGGGCACTCGACCACTGAGCCACATCTCCAGCCCTATTTTATGTTTTATGTAGAGACAGGGTCTCACTGAGTTGCTTAGCGCCTCGTGGTTGCTGAGGCTGGCTTTGAACTGGTGGTTGATTTTTGAATTCTTTTAGAGAGAAATCCTGCAGAGGGGAGGAGTATAGTTTAGGTCCTATGATTTCACAACTCTACCCAACCTTATCTTGACCTCTAAAGTTTTGTCACAAAAATCCTGATAAATAGGGATTATTAAATGTCACACTGATGAGAAAACAGGCCCAGAGAGTTTAAGTAACTGGGCCACATTCACATAGCTGATATATAACAAGTATGTCACTACAGATCAGACAGTATCCAAAAACCATATTCTTTCCTGTAACACTTAAAAAGTAGTTATCATAGCATTTCAGACACACGTATAAAACATACATTCATGAAGCTTCATGGCATATATTTATGTAAATATAGTTTAATATTGCACCTATGTGTGAAAAATGCCTTAATCTTCCTGGTTACAACTATGAAGATTCACTCCAAATATCATTAAGTGCTTTGATAGATACTTGTACATAATTCAACTGCTATGGCTCCCTAGAGTTGAGTGGCTTTTAAGCTTATTGATTCTGGTAACAGTTGGACACAAAGGGTAATGCTCACCTAAGTAAATGTCTTAACATTCAGACATTTTCCCTTTGTACGTTCAATGGAATTAGATAAGCCTTCTAATGGCACTAAGGAGCATCTTTCTGAATTCTTCCCATGCAGGATTTCTCAGACCACTTCACACAATGTTTGCATCCAGAGTTGCATTCTATTCCTTCTGAGAGGAAATCACTTTAGAACTGAAAAATTTTGTTCCATATCTCCATTCTTACAGCATGCTCAAAATGTTTTATCAAGGGACCCACAGGACTCTGGGCCTGCGTTTCATCAATTTTGGAGCTAATTACAGTCTGCATAGGTGATTAGCAAGATTCCAAGTTGCTGCTGGGGCAGAGGGGAAGGACCATTCTAGTGCATTGCATTCAGGCATCTTCTTCTGCACTGGGATTCTTGGCTGTTTTGCCTTTCATCTGTGCTCTAGACCTGTCATAAGATGATAGGTAAAGCTTTTTTGTGCTGCTCCTCCAATTTTCTCCCTCAGTTTTAACAGTGGCCTTTAAACTGAAATTAGTAGTAGGAGATGAGGGATGGAACAGTCTGTATTCTCCCAGCAACTGCTGTGGTTTATTGTACTAACTGATGACCCTGTCATCCTAAGGCACAGCCTTCTGGTCCTCCTGTAGAATTGGTGATCTGAACTGCATGTGGTTTTGCTGGAGCTGGACACTCCTAGTGTTATCAGTGAATTGACTGCTGGCAGCTGAGCCGAATGGTGACTTCTCTCAAGTTTATGATTTTGGCATGTTTCTGTTCTGAGGCTTTCTTTATGTTTTTTTTTTTTTTTCTTTTTTTCTTTTTGGTACCAGGGATTGAACTCAGGGGCACTCAACCACTGAGCCACATCCTCAGGCCTATTTTGTGTTTTATGTAGAGACAAGATCTCACTGAGTTGCTTAGTGCCTCACCTTTGCTGAGGCTGCCTTTGAACTAGCAATTCTCCTGTCTCAACCTCCCAAAGTGCTGGGATTACAAGCGTGAGCCACCATGCTCGGTCTCTTTATGTTTTTCAATAAGGCCAGATCTCTTATCAAGTGAGTCTGTCTGGAATAAGTTCAGGCAGTCTGGAAACTTTCATTCATTCATTCCACAAATACTTATTGAGTATCCATAATGAGCAAATACATATAAAGTACACAAATAAACCAAACAATGCCATTGTAGTTTGATACACTATTTATTAAGTTAATATGGATAGTCTATTATGTAACATTACAGATGTCTTTCAAAACCTAACAAAATATAGTCCACTATCCAGCCCAGGAGAACAACAATAAATACAAGATCATTCTTACAGAAAGTGTAGCATAAGCACTCACAATAGTCCCTTATTTAGATATCAAAGGAAACAATCAAAAGATTCTTTATTAGGGTTTTAACTTTCTTAAATTATAGCTGTTTGAGTCAAAAGTCCAACTGAGATCACACAGAGATGGGCATCTCAGGTGGAGAGGAAGAAGCTCCTGACCCCTCCTCAGCAGCCCTGCAGTCCTGGAGTGGAGCCCACCCTCCCTTGTAGGCCAGTAGTGGTCAAACCTGGGTATGGGGAGAAGGCAGATGGGTCACAGGGACATTCTGATTAATTTACAAAGATCGTGTGTCAAAGCTCTAAAAACCCATGGTGGTAGTGGCAGTGAAGAGTACACTATATTTTGCCAAGGGGGTTCTTCTCAAGTCTTGGCTTTCTTACAGCCTGTATGATTACTGCAGTTCTCAGTGGAAAAGTGGAAGTGGGAAACCCAAATAGTGATTGGTATGAGGCCACCTGCAGGATGTACTGGACTGACTACTATGGCTTTTATAACCTGCCTTCCTTTCTTTAGTCTAGACAAGCTTACTTCTTCATCTTTCCTCCTGTGTCTCACTATAAGGCTTAAAAAGGACTATGAAAGATGAACTTCTTGCTTTCAACCTGAATGATGAAAGAGAAAAAAATACATTCTTAAATGTGCTATATTCAGTTTTCCTCAGTTGAAAACAAATGCCAACAGCTTTTAAAGACAAGTGTTAACAATGTCAATTAAGTTATGGAACAAGTACTGAGATGAAACTACACATACATCAGAATCTAAGATACCATAGGCAAAACTCAAAGTGCTATAGTTGTTTAATAGGGATTCTTGAACCTCTTAGTGCTAACCACACTGCAAACTACAACTGTTTTCAATATTAGGCTACTGATGACCGTCAATTAAATATGGAATCCATCAGAAACCTCAGAAGTCTTGCCAAGGTTATGGCAGTTTCAGTAGTCTACACAGTTAGGAATAGGAGAAACCACAGGTTAAAGAGTGAGCACTGGGATTTTATTTAACTCTAGGTACACGGGATTGACATTAGTAGGTAGGACTAATGAAGAAGCAGCCATACAGTTTTTTGGTCATTGTGCTTCCCAAGCACCAAAAAACAAAACAAAACAAACAAAATAGAAATGGAGCTACTTTTTTACTATTCAATTTCATCTTCAAGCTAGACAGATCCTGCTGCATTCTTTGTTTCTAATTTACCAGTACGTTATTATGTGGTTTACTGCATGTGAGGAGCAAGTCATTATGTTGTACCAAGTTTACATCATCATAGGACTACAACATGCACATTCTACTTAATGTAGCTCAAGCAACAGGAATACAAGAGACAGTTATGGGTGGAGACTTGTTTTGACAGTCATGTTCACACTAACTATGGGTTTAGAAATCTTATTAGGCAGGTACCTACAGCAGTTCTTCAATTGATATTGCAACATTACACGCATGCACAAGTGATGTGGTAGAGAATGAAGTGGAAGAGGCAGCTGGATGGAGGACAAAGGGAAATCAGATGGGATGGTGCTGCGTGTTGGGGAGAGGCAGTTCTCAGCTTTCCACGGTAAGTCTCTGCTCTGTTAGAGAGGCCTGTTGGGCAACACTTTTGTTCTCGTGACTGCGAAGTTTGGATATGACATCTAGAAAGGCCAAATCCTGCACTTCCTTGTGTAGAGATTCTGGAAGGCAAAAACAAGATAGCAGATGTACTTCTGTTAGGTTGTTCTAGTGTTACTATACAAACTAGGAACAATTCCAGTCATAGGAATGTATTGTAATAAATCAAACTATACTTGAAACATTTTTATAAAGAAATCAGATGTCAAGGTCTATAGTCTATGATCAATTAGGATAATTAGTTATAATTAAATATAGTTCATTGTATAATCTCAAAGTTCAGTTACAAATGAACCCTATCACCAGTTCAAACATGAAGGCCAGTGATTTAATGAAACCCTTAGAATCTGTTTCAAATTAATTTGGTGGCAAATGAAGTTTATACTTCACATCACAAATTTCTGTGACACTGGCTCTCTTTTAGATTTCTTATCCTCTTTCTGGCTCTATTTAACTTTAATTATAGGGAAGTATTAGATTTCTTTTAAGACTCTGAGAATCTACTATGGAAGGTGGGGATCTGAAAAATTAAAACAACACTCCTCAAGCTGATATATTAATTGTGATAGGACTGACATCTAAAACTAGAATCGGTATTTTTAGTAAAAATGGAAATGATTCAAGGAATCCCAAATTTACAAAACAATCTTGAGAAAGAACAAAATTGGAGGTCACCACTTCAAAACTTGATATAAAGCCACAATAATCAAAACATTGTGGTGCAGGTATAGAGAGACTAACAGAAAGGACCTCAGAAATAAACCTTCACATATGTGGTCAAATGATTTTTGGCAAAGGTGCTAAGAGAATTTAATGAGGAAAGGACAGTCTTCTCAACAAATGGTGCCTGCCAAGGAAACTGAATATCCACATACAAAAAAAAAAAAGTTGAATCCTTACCATATACAAAAATAAGCTCAAAATGAAGCAAAGTGCTAAAACTTAAGCTTTTTGAGGAAAACCGTGAAAAAAACTTAATGACCTTGGATTTAGCAATGAGTACTTGGACATGACATCAAAAATACAGGCAACAAAAGAAAAAAATAGATGAACTAGATTTCATCCAAATAAACCCTTTGTGCAACAAAGGACATTATCATGAAGTAAAAAAGCAACCTGTAGAATGGGTGGACATTTGTAAATCATATCTAATAAGAGATTAATATCCAGAACATAAAGAACTGTTACAACTCAACACACAAAACCATTTTAAAAATAGACAAGGGAATCGAATAGACATTATTCCAAAGAAGATTTATAAACAAGCACATGAAAAGATCTCCACCATAACCACTCATTAGGGAAATGTAAATCAAAATCACAAAAAAGATAGCACCACAAACTCATTAAAATGGCTATTACAGAAACAAAAGAAAACAGGTATTAATGAGGATATTGGGAAATTGAAGCCCACATGTTTTACCTGTGGAAAAGTTAAATGGTCCAACCACTATGGGAAACAGTATGGCAGTTTCTTAAAAAATTAAATAGAATTACCATGTGATCCAGTAATTCCACTTCTGTATATATACCCAGAAGAATTGAAAACAGGGATTCAAAGAGATAATTTTATATCAATCTTTCCAGCAGCATTATTTATAAGAGCCAAAGATGGAAATAACCCATCAATGGAGGAATAAACAAAAATGTGATATATTTCAACCTTAAAAAGCAATAAAATTCTGACATGTGCTACAACACTGATGAGCCTTAAAGATATATACTAAGTGAAATAAAATATTTGTTATTTTGTATCTTATCATTCCACTTATATGAAGTGCTTGGAGCAGTCAAATTCATCAAGGTTGAAGCAGGAATACAGGGGCAGTTACTGCTTGATGTGTACAGATCTTCACTTTGGGAAGATGGAGACCGGTTGGAGATGAATGAGGGTGACAGATGCACAGCCTGTGATTGTACTTAATACCACTGTACACTTAGAAATGGTCAAACAGAATTTTGTATATTTTACTGCCATTAAAAAGTAGCTCAACAACTATGAACATGTTTAAAACAAATTTTTAAAAAGTCTCATCAGAGAAGTAGAAGATATAAAGAAGGAGCAAATAGAAATTTTAGTACTCTATAATTTTTAGAGTCATAACTGAAAAAGAACTCGATAGAATTAACATTGGAATATAGGTAACCGAAGAAATAATCAGTGAGCTTTAAGACAGAACAGCAGAAGCTGGGCACAGCAGCACACACCTGTGATCCCAGGAGAGGCTGAGGCAGGAGGATGGCAGATTTGGGGCCAGCCTCAGCAATTTGCTAGGAATGTAGCTCAGTGGTAAAGGACTCTAGGTTTCAATCCCCAGTACCACAAAACAAAAATTGCTCACTCTAAACAACAGAGGGGAAAAAAAACGGAGAAAGACCAAAGTCTCAGGAGCTTTTAACACTATAACAAAATCTGTCATCAGAGACCTGGAATGAGACTACAGGACAGAGCTAAACAGTACTTGAAGAAATAGTGGTAAAAGACATGACCTATAGATTCAAAAAGATGAGCAAACTTCACATGTGATAAACCCATGTCATAAAGAATATGTTTAAAATTTAAACAATCTGGGAGACAGAAATGACATTTTACTTGGGGAGGGTGCAGACGGGGGAATGGAGCAGTGGATGTCTCATCAGAAACCACGGAGGCCAGAAGAGTCTAGAAGAAAGTGGCACAGCATTTGTTCAAATACAAAAAACAAAACTTGGAACACAGAATACTCTATCCAGAGAAGATCTTTATTAGGAATGAAGGGGAAATAAATAAATGAAGGAAAACTAAAAGAAGCTGTTGCTAGCTGACTTAACCTAAAAAATATGGTTAAGGGAGTTTTCTGATTACAAAGGAAATGATGAAGATAAAGTGGGGATGGGGGCTAAACACAAGAGTAACTACAGTAGATTTTGCCTAAGAATTTTCTGAATTATATTCAATGAGTGAAGCAAAAATTATGAGAGTCTAGTTTTAAATGTATGTAGAGAAAATATATTTATGACAAATTATAACTAAGGAGAGTACAAGGACTAAACATTATTCAAGCAACCTACAAAAGGTCAGAAAGGGGCATGGTGGCTCACGCTTGTAATCCCAGCACTTTGGGAGGCTGAGACAGGAGAATTGCGAGTTCAAAGCCAGCCTCAGCAACAGCGAGGCGCTAAGCAACTCAGTGAGACCCTGTCTCTACATAAAACACAAAACAGGGCTGGAGATGTGGCTCAGTGGTCGAGTGCCCCTGGTATAAAAAAAAAAAAAAAAAAGAAAAGAAAAGAAAATAAAACAGAAAAATGAAATTGTAGACTTAAACCACAAGATATCAGTCATTATGTTAAATCTAAATATCCACACCAATCAAAAGGCACTGGCACAGTGGATTATAAAACATGACTCGAATATATGCTATCTATAAGACAGTTCAAATTTTAATAATACAGATGGAAGCTAGAAGAATAGAGGGAGTTAATATGAATATAGTTCAAAAGAAAGCAGGAGCAGCTATGTTACTGTCAGATGAAGTAGACTTCAGCTCAAGAAAAACTGGAGAGGTATATTACATAGTGACAAAATAATCAATCTACCAAGGTACAGCAATCCTAAGGTTGTCCACAAATAGAGTTGAAAAATATATGAAGAAATAATTGACAGAACCAGAAGACAAATCTACAATTACAGTTGGAGCTTTCAACACTCCTCTTTCAACAACTGATAGAACAATTAGTCAGAAACCCAGCAAGAACACAGGAAACAACATCATAACCAACCAACGGATCTAATTGGAACTTAAGAGTAGAACACTCTAACCAACAATAGTAGGATACACATTCCTTTCAAGTGTCCATGGTACATACACCAATGATTCCTTTAATAATTCCTTAGGGAGTAGCTTAGCATACAAAATCAGAACAACTTTTTTTTTGCATGAACTCTAGAATGTTATTTTATATAATTAACTTGTTTTTTTTGGCCTATATTTGTTATATACTTTTTATTAGAGTAAAAATCTTTTGGGAGAATTTTCAGTGTAAAAGTAGCCTACAGTCTCCATAAACTAATTTCTAATGCTTTCTACACACAAAGTCACCATTTATACTATTCTCTATATTTAATATTTGATGTCACCTATAGAAGAAATACTTACCAGATCCCATGAGAGCACAGATCAAGACCATTGAATTATATTTGATTTCAGGAGCACTTCTCTCATCTGCTAGCAGTCTGTGTAAAATCTGTACAAGCTTAGCACTTTCTAGATCTTTCTCAGCAGTGCCTGGAGTAGCAAACAATTAAAATGTAAGTTATAAACACTGTGTATGAACCAAGTACCCTCAGCTAACTACTGCTGCTGCTTCTAGAATCTAACCATATGAACCCTTCCAAAAGGGACTGATAAACATTAAATTCAGACCTCGTGAAAAATCATAGACAGTACTAGATTTCAGGAGTTTCGGCTTATCATTCATCATTAAAACATGCCTCTTAATAAGCAATTAGGAAAAATTAAAACAGACATGCTTATAGTAAAAGTTACATGGAAAACCACAGGCCCTAGAATAACTAAAACAACTTGATAAAGAATAATAATATAGGAGAAATTCTTCTACATGATATTAAGGCTTATTGTGCAGCCATAGTATCAAAACAGAATGATTGGTGAAGGGACGACAGATACACAGATGAAAGGAACTGAATAGAGGACCCTTCTGGTGTCCCACACGTATGTGATCAACTGATACTTGAGAGTGGTACAAAATCAATTCAATGGAGGAAAGACAGCTTTTTTAATGTAGAGCAATTTGTGATACAACAAAAACAACTCTGATCTAAATCTCTTACCTTATCAAGTATTAACTCAAAATGGAGCACAGGCTTACATGTAAAATGAAAACCATAAAGCTTTTAGAACAAAGAACTCTCAAACTTCAATAGTTAAAAAAAATTAGAAAATGGGCCAAAGAAATAAAATAGCGATTTCACCAAAGAATATGTACAGATGGTAAATAAGGATATGAAAAGATGTTCAGTTAGCTAGCTATTAAGGAAATTAAAACCACAGATATCACAATATAGCTGTCAGCACAGCTAAAATAAAAAAAAAAAAACAGTGACAAGATCAAATGCTGGTGAAGATTCAGAACTAGATCACTCATGTTGTGCTGTTGAGAATGTGAAATGGGATAGCCACTCTAGAAGAGTTTCAAAGTTTCTTTAAAAACTAAACATGGAACTACCAGATAACCCAGCTTTGTACCCAGAGGCACTTATCCAGAAATGAAAACTTATGTTGGCCTAAAAATCTGTATATAAACAACTATTTATAGCAGCTTTATTTTTTAAAGCCACAAGCTGAATCAGCCTAAATGCCTTTAATAAGGGACAACAAGCTGGTATATACATACCATGGAATTCTATTAATTCTATTCATTAAAAAAGCATGAACATGAACTATTGATAATAGATGATTCTCAGGAATTATGCTAAGCAAATGAACAGACAAAAAAAAGCCAAGCCCCCAGAGTTATATACTTTATGATCTAATTTATATAACATTTTGAAATGGTAGGTATAGAAATGAAAGACAGATTGGTTGTTTTCAGGGGTTAGGGGCAAGGTCGAAAGATAAGGATTGGTACGGTTATAAATGATTTACGCTATTACTACTTACAATATATGTGAATCTATAATTATCTTTAAAAAAGAGATTAAGACTTACAATGCTATTATTCCTATTATATTAAAATTTATAACGATAATTCCTTAACATAAGATATTCTATATGGACACAAGACTGGAAAAATGTTTTCCAAAGTGTGTTATACATTAAAAACATAGAATGGCCTTATTTTTATATTTTAGGCTTAAGAAGCCCAGGAAACACTAGGTTTCAATAAAAATATGCATATGTATTGTCATTTTATATAGTTCTATGGTAAGGCGACAAGACTCAAACAAATTCTCAGCTATCAAGAAATTCATAAAACTACCTTGTTTGGAAGATAAAATATATGTAGGACATAAATCCAGCTTCACCTCAGGCTGAAAGATCAAAATATTCTTGAATTGCTTCATCCCTGAGCCATTTAAAATTAGGCCAGTAAGGATGGTTTGAAACCGCATGTTCTGATTCTCAAGGCCTCCCCTCTTAGTGTAGACTTCCAGAAAGACGCACATGATCTACCTAGACTGTGGAAGGCTAAGCAAGGACCTCCGAAGAATCTCTTAACCATAGGCCAAAGTCACTCTGCCTTTTTATCTTTAAAATTGAAGCAATTTTACATTCTATGCATAGTATATGTATGAGTTTTATAATTATTAATTATTTAAAATTCAAAACCTTTCAAGATGACAACAATTCACATCTGAGTAAATCTTACACTACAGGAAGATAATGACATATTTATCTTTTTTTGCCTTCTCAAGTTGGGGGGTCCACTTCTGTGTGAGAATTATGGATCTAAATTGTCAGTAGAAATTAAGAGATGAGTTAACATATGGCTTTGAACTGGATAGGACATGCCTACCAGTCTATAATTCTTCATGTAAAGCAGCCTTAGGTCTTAATCACAGGCTACGTGGCGCAGATACATAGTCCCTGGATAACTCTATCAGGATTGGTTCCTGAGTCAAAGGTTGCTACCCATATGCTAGCTTCCTGGGTGGAATACCACCCACAGGGATGCTATATGCTGGAGAAACTAATGGAATAATTTAGATTGCTTCTTGAAAGTTTTGAACACAAAACATGTAGAAGAGTGACAGAAGGTAAGACTGTAGTGAAGGCAATGCTACAAAGCAAAGGAAACCACAGTGATAGAGAAGATTAGCAGGAGAGAACTACAGCAGAACCAAAAGGGACAGAAGAGAAACCCTGGGTCTCAGAAAGAGTGGCAGGTTCTTCACTTGCTGTGATACTCTAAGCACTGTTTCATTTTTCTGTGAAACCGGCCAAAAATGTTTTCTATATTCTCTGAGTGGCTATCACCTGAAGTATCACCTAAAACTTAAAGCATTTCCCTAAAAATGTTACCAAAAGCACAACCAAAGGGAACAGCGGCGGTAACAAACCGTGTAATATGATCTCATACACTCAGATACAAAGACACGCACGCTGGCAAAATGCCTCCGGTCAAGGTTCTGTCTGACTTTTATTCCACTCCTGTACTTCCTTTTATCCAAGATAAAAATAGGAGAAAACGAGTTGCACTGAGGTACTCACCCAGCTCTAACGCTGCTATTAACGCCAAGGCCACAAGGGCTTCATTCTGCATGATCACATGTTCACTAGTTGCCATGGTGACTAGATGCTTGATGCCACCACTCTGTACAATGGCTTTAATTACATCCTAAAATAAATAAATAGAATTATAAACTTTAATTCTAAAAATAAAAAAAAAAACCATGTCACAATCAGTCAATTCAAATTCATTGTTGAGTGCTTTGTGACAGAGTCCTTATATGAATCATTATTACATTTTAACCATAATTTTTTTTCTTCATGGAAGAAAAGGATAAAGCTTTTAGCTTTAAATAAATTCATCAAAAGATGACACGTTGCTTCAGTGAAAAAGACCATTGCATTTCATGTGACAGAACAGAGGCTTAGAAGCCACCAAAGTCAAAGAAATAAAAGCTCTAATCCCCCTAAATGTTGAACTACCTTATGACCAACAAGAGAAATAAAACTTGGAATTAAAAAAAAAACAAACTTTTTTTTAAATTTGTATGATAGTGCCAGGTAGTTGTTTTCTTGGCTCTGGGTAAAGCTTTTATATATATGTATGTATATATGTGTATATAATATATAAATTTAAAGTATCTTTTACCCCTTGACTCAGTCTGATAGAATATGAGAACTGGATGACATGCCAAAGGACTGAACAGAACTTTAATCAAAACTCTTTCTGCCCTCATTCTCATGGGGCCTAGAACTCTGTCCTTCTCCAAGGGAGAGGAAGCAATGAGCTCTGGGTTTAATAAATCCCAGTGCCAACACTGAGTCTGAGCCAACTACCAAGCCTCTCCTATCCCAGAGACTTCATGTTATGATGTGTGATGATGGTAAGTGCATCTCTCACACATTTTTGTAACAATTACAAAGTTAATACATAAAAATGCATATAAGAATATCTGGCAAAAGTTAAATGGAAAAAAATAATCACACTTACTGCTAGTAACCATTTTGTCTTCATTCTGTGAAGGTTTTGTTTTAGAATTCTTAGACTAAATATGATTTAGCAGAAAGTCTCAATTTTAGAATATTTTAAAAGTTACTTTCTTTGCTAATTTTCACTATTTTTAGTAATATGAAGTAAACTCTGTATATTTTATTTTTTATTTTTTTGGTAGCAGACATTGAACTCAGGGGTACTCGACCACTGAGCCACATCCCCAGCCCCATTTTGTGTTTTATGTAGAGACAGGGTATCACTGAGTTGCTTAGTGCTTTGCCATTGCTGAGGCTGGCTTTGAACTTGCAATTCTCCTGTCTCAGCCTCCCGAAGTGCTGGGATTACAGGTGTGTACCACCACGCCCAGCTGTTCTGTATATTTTAAAAAGTAGGCTGTCAAAGTTAGCTTCAGTGTTATAAAACTGATTGTAATTACAAATATTTTTCAAATTGCTGAAAAAAGGTTTCCTTTATCAACTTCCATCTTATTGTAAACTTTTAAGAGAACTATTTATTGAAAATAGCTTTGCTGTGTGCCCAAACTTGTTTAGTGATAAAACATTCTAAATCAATGAAGTCTAAGAAATGAGTTTTTATGGCAGCTATATTCTGGCATCTTGTAAACCTTTACTCATTACCTTCTTTTAGAAAAGCAAGAAACTATCCTTTAAAGTCTTTTCTAACCTTCCAATTTACTGTTTACTTGGTGAGTTTATTTTTGCATCTGATACATAATTCTTAAAATTAGTATTTTACAAAAATGTTTATAAATTTTATAAAATTTTATAAGTTTCACACCAAAGCTGACTGAGTAAAAACCACAAAACATTCATAGATACATATGCAGTCACCTCAGGAAGGTCCTTGGACTGTCATTTCATCCTCTATCTTTGGATTCACCCTGAAAAGTCTGCAGTGGTAGAAGAGCAGGGAATAAACAAGGGAAGTTTATGCATCAGAAATGAATAGTCCTCTCTTAAATCCAAGTACAGCTGCTTCTTCATCTTTTCCACAAGGAAAAGCTATTTCCTTTTAAAGTGCCTGCCTTATCTCCAAATACTTTAACAAATGTTTATTGACTAGCTACTCTATGGGGTTGCTTTGCCTTATAGAATGTAGGATAAAAGAAATAAGGCATTGTACTTGAATTATGTGACAGAAAAGACAGTAATATTGATAGCTACCCTTTTGGAGCAATGATTTTATGCTGGACACTTAACTGGGTATCTTATTAGTTCCTTTTTATTCAGCAGAAAATTCCATGAGCTACATGTTATCCCAGTATGAAGAAACTGAAGCTCAGATTAAGTTACAAAATTTGCCCAAGGTCAGACAGTGATTTCTAGTAAACCCAAGGCTTGAATCCAGAGTTTGGCTGCCAGATCCTTATTCTTATCCACTCATGGCCAATGCATAAATATATGCAGTAAATTCATAGTGCCACACAGAGGTGGTCACTTGAAGGTGTTATTTGAAAAGGTTCTCTGAATTTATTTTAGAGTTACATTTTAATTTCAAGATATTTTTTCAAAAGTGAGGATGAGCAAAACTTCACAGAAGGTTCATCTGGAGAATTACCAATATTTTGAATAATAAACTTCAAAAATGAATCCAGAAATTCTCAAACTCTTTCATTTATAATAAATGAATTATATACATAATGAAACAGTTCTCTAGGGAGTCCTTCTAAGCTTGCTCTAGATGTCTCTACAAAGTCTCTAGAAATTCTGGAAGGGTTTTATGGAGTTTGAAACAAAGTTTTATTTTACAGTTTAATTTCTCAAGTTTTCTTATTGAAAGCTAAGGCAAATGATGTACACTAACAATTTCACCTTTGTATTAGCATTTATAGTCAATTTGCCTTTGATTATTATTTTTGGGGGGTGGTAATGGGGAATGAACTCAGGGGTACTTGACCACTGAGCCACATCCCCAGCCCTATTTTGTATTTTATTTAGAGACAGGGTCTCACTGAGTTGCTTAGCACCTTGCTTTTGCTGAGGCTGGCTTTGAAATCAAGATCGTTCTGCCTCAGCCTCCTGAGCTGCTGGGATTATAGGCATGCACCATCATGTCCAGCTGCCTTTCATTATTGAAACAAACTTCAGTTTAAGACTTTGTCAAAAACTGTATAAAAACACTGATTATAACAGAATGTTGTGAGATAAGTTTAGATTTGAGGCCCAATTTATAAGGCTGCAAAGTTGGTGTAGCCACTGAATCACTAAATAAAAATTTTCTTTTTCCATGTCATACTGTCAAAGCTTTCTCAGTATAAGATTTAAGTAAGTATTGGATGAATGATAAAATGACTACATACATTTATTTAAACAGGTTTTTAGCTTAATAACTGATAAATGTTGGGCTCTCAAAGGGTAAACAAAGTGCCTGATTGAATAGGCAGGAGATTTTATAGTACAAGTATAAAGGCCAAGTGTATTTCTTTTCCTGTTTTAAAATATCTGCAGATGGAGGGTCTAGCTAGTTGGTTAGGAGCTGTAGTATAAGACATTCTTTCAAGGGAGGGTATGAACTTTCCTATGGGCATAAGCACAAAAATACTCTGCATTTGGCTCTGATCAGTTAGTGCAGACTTTTGGAGGGCTGAACTTTAAGAATTAATAGTTGCTTTAAAGAAAGTATGCTCTTCAAAGTTTAGAATTAAATACATAGATCAGTACACACATGGCTGATATCCTGTGAGACACA
The DNA here is from genome assembly GCA_004024805.1 of Geosciurus inauris. Taxonomy (NCBI): domain Eukaryota; kingdom Metazoa; phylum Chordata; class Mammalia; order Rodentia; family Sciuridae; genus Geosciurus; species Geosciurus inauris. Next base: position 135,053 of record PVHX01000079.1, on the reverse strand, counting down.
GTGTCCCGCTCTGCCATGGGTTAGTATGTGGTAACTTAAGGGCCTCTCGGTCATGGAAGTGCAAGTTGAACACAATAGCAGTGGCAGTTGACAAAGGAAAAGACCAATGTGTCAAAAATGCAAATCCACAGGTTCAACTGGAAAAGAAGAAGCCCAAAACTGGAATATAAATGCTAAACATAGGAATCTAAAACCCTTGGAGAAGTTCATAACTTCTCAAGTCTCCTTTTGAACCCATGATATCATTATATTTCCTATTTAAAATAAGCTGGCACCACTCATCACCAAATGCCAAACCCCTGAAGTTCAAGGGCAGTATACTACAGGATTAGAGGTGGATTCCTTAAGATTTGGACTCTTAGGCAAGTAGAAGGCATAGTGAAGCTGCTGGAAGAGCTGTTCCCCCACACAGCCCCTTCACAAATACGAGACTGGATTCTGGTAGGCTCATCCTTTAACAGAAGAGACAACTAAAGGGATGGAGAGAGATGGACTAGAAAGGGCTATTGCTTTCATGTAATACCCACAGTACAGTGGTTCTAATCACAGGGAGCAGCTTAAATGCCATTATAGATACTACAAAAGATGGGGAAAAAGCAGGTGATGAAGTGAACTCTTTGGACAGGTGGTCTCACATCCCTTCCTCATCCAGTGCTTTGTAGACAACCTTCAAAAAGAACTGCACCATTTTCCACTAGAGAAATGAGGTGGTCACCAGAGGGGACTCTTATTCTTAGGAGGAAGGTTCCAGTGTGCACAGTCATGGAAAGACTGTGTTATTCCAATGCTCACCAACTGGTCTGGCAGTTCAGAGTTGGTCTGATGATCTGGCTAGGCCTTCAAACAGATGAGACCACAAAGGGCTTTGGAGAGGGGGAGAAGGAATATCCTTTTTGTCTTAATGGTACTGGTATTTACTAGTGATCACAATGAAACACTTCTTGAACTGGACATCAAGTACTCTCAAGTTTTAGCTAATAAGTATGAAGCTGAAAACATCATGAAAAGGGAGTCTTTTGCTGGGTATGGCGGCGCATGCCTGTAATTCCAGTGGCTCAGGAGGCTGAGGCAGGAAGATCACATGTTCAAAGCCAGTCTCAGCAATTTAGTAAGGCCCTGAGCAACTTAGTGAGACTGTCTCAAAATAAAATATAAAAAAGGGCTGGGGATGTGGCTCAGCAGTTAAGGCATGCCCCTAGATTCAAGTCCCAGTAGCAATAAACAAACAAACAAACAAATAAATAAATAAATGTCTTTTGATGGAAATCCATGTAAGACCTTGGCCAATTTGCTGCAGTCACCCATCCAATAAAATGAACTGTACTCCAATCAGTTGACAGAGTTGTCCACTCTATGAAAATCCTGGCAGCAAGAAGACTAAATCTTTCTCATGAGCCTGCAGCAGTGAGTCCCACCCAAGGAACTCATGTAATTAGACAGATGCTCAATACCTCTGATGTGGAGGAGGACAGTAGAGATCAAGGAAGTAAGTCACATTAGTATACACACAGCCTTTGGGCAGAGACTGGTTTCTTCACAGAACTAGAAAAACAATCCTAAAATTAATATGGAAGCACAGAAGATCCCAAAGCAACCTTGAACAAAAAGAACAGAGCTGGAGGGGCCACACTACCCTCATTCAAAATACACTTGACAAAGGTACCAAAAACATACACTGGAGAAAGGACAGTCTCTTCAATAAACGGTGCTAGGAACACTGGATGTCCACATGTAAGGTCTAAATATAAAACCTGAAACTATGAACTACTAGAAGAGAATATGGGGAAATATTTTAAAATACTAGGACAGACAATATTTCCCCCCCTCCGCTCTATTACCCTAAAAAGCATAGGAAACAAGCAAAAATAGACAAATGAAACTATCAAACTAAGAAGTGTCTGCACAGAAAAGGAAAACGTGGACAATCTACTGAATGGGGAAAAAACTTATATATTTAGAATATATAAGGAACTTAAATAAACAAAACCCCCTCCCAAAATAATCCAATTTAAAAATGGGCAAAGGATATAAATAGATACACTTCAAAAGAAATTCAAATGGCCAATACATTTGTGGGAAAAGAAGCTTAATTCATTAGCCATAGGGACATGCATGTCAAAACCACAATGAGGCATCATCTCACCCCAGTTAGAATGGCTAATATTAAAGGAAAAAAAAATAACAAATGCTGGCAAGGATATAGAAAAAAGGGAACTTTTATATATCACTGGTGCAAATATAAATTAATACAGCCATATAAGAATAGTATGGAAGCCAGGCGCAGTGGCACATGCCTGTAATGCCAGCACTTAGGGAGGCTGAGACAGGAGAACCATGAGTTCAAAGCCAGCCTCAGCAATGGTGAGACACTAAGCAACTCAGTGAGACCCTGTCTCTACATAAAACATAAAAATAGGGCTGGTGATGTAGCTCAGTGGTCAAGTGCCCCTGAGTTCAATCCCTGGTACCAAAAAAAAAAAAAAAAAAGAATAGTATGGAGGTTTCTCAAACAGATCCACCACATGATCTGGCCATCTCACTTAATGCCAGTATATTAAAGAGACCCCTATATGCCCTTGTTTGTTCCTGCACTATTGACAAAAGCAAAATATGAAATCAACCGAGATGATAAAGAAAATGTGGTGGCTAGGTGTGGTAGCACACGCCTATAATCCCAGGTACTTAGAAGGCTGAGGCAGAAGGATCTTAAGTTTGAGGCCAGTCTGGGCAACTTGATAAAAGACTCTATCTCAAAAAAAAAAAAAAAAAGGACTGGGGATGGTGCTCAGTGACAGAGTTCCCTGTGTTCAATTTCTAGTATGAAAAAAAGAAAAAAATGTGGTATGTATATGCATGTATAATTACAATAGATTATTATTCTATCATAAAAAGAATGATATCCTATTATCTGCAGCAAAATGGATAGAACTGAAGATCATTATGTTGATGAAATAAGTCAAACATGGAAAGACAAATACTGCATGTCCTCTACCATGTATGGATGAAAAAAAAGTCAATCAGAATGTATGGTAGTGATTACTAGAGAATGGGAAGAGTAAGGTCGGGGCACAGGAAGGACTTTGGGAGGTTGGATTATAAGGTAGCCAAACACAGATAGAAATACAACGTCCTGTTGTTCTATAGCACAGTGGAGGAATCACAGCTTATCATATGTAAGTGAGGGACTTGAAGGCTCCAAACACAAAGTAATAAGGAGATAAAAACATTAATTACCTTGGTTTAAACAGTACATATTGTACACATGTATTGAAATATCACATTGTACCCCAGAAATATGTGATTATTAATAAAAATTTTAAAAATGTTTAAAAGAGATGGAAATGTTTTATCTACCCTGATTTGATCATTATGCACTATCTATGTATTGAATTATCATGCTGTACTTCATAAAAATTTGTGCAACTAAAATAACACAAAAGGTTTAAGATGCAAAAGGTCACATTGCTGTTAAGTGGTGGTGCAAGGATTCAAAGTGGTATTCTGTCAAACTCCTAGTGTATGTAGAAAATCTGGCCAGGTGCCAGGCTTGTGAGGCAGAAGCTTCTGGCAGATAGAAGCTGCCACAGGATAAGGCAATTCCATTGTGTCAGTTAGCTTGGACTCTGGCATTCAGACTGACTATAGGCCTTTATCTCAGGCACGTTCCCCTTCCACTTCTTTATCTGTGTAATAATTTGGACAAGAACTTTGTAATACCTTCCAGGTCTGAACTGTGACTTTAGACCAATTCCCAGTAATGAAATGGTTAAATTTTTGTATTATGTCAGTTGGCTAATGACCCAAAGGGGGTTGGGGAAAGTGGGAAGTCAGATGAGGGATAAATGAATATTGATAAATGAAATTCACAGAGAACCTTAAAATTCTCAGATTTTAACTTAGTATTATAGCAGTTGAATAGTTTGGGTTTCTAAATATGGCTGTTTATAAAGTTGAGATTAATTTTTCTGTGGACACTTTTGCGTCTGCTCATGTTCTGTTTGTATTGATACTATTAGTTAAGACTGAACTGATGGCTCATTCCGGATCAATAGTGGCTTCATTGACCTTTCTACCACACATAACAGGAACTTATCTAAATAGAGTTTTTTTTTCCTCTTTTGTATTCTGGTACTTTTATTGTTATGAGGCAGAGGCTGCTTAGTCCAGAAGTTTCTGGATAGGCTGGGCAACATAATGAAACCCATTAAACATTAAAAATACCTCCTATGTCCCTGATGTGACTCTGACTTCAGTGGGGGCATGCAAGTGCAGATCTGGATACAGGTGAGAGTCATAGGCTTTAGGTCACTATGATCCTCACAGTGGATGCTGCTTTGCAACCAGGGCATTCTAAGTCAACTTTGGCTGTCACTGGCATGGATGGGCTTATAAACAAAATGCCATAAGGATGACAGTCACCAGTAGAATGCTGAAAATGGTTCCCATTAACATCAGGTTCTGCCTGCAAAGTACTGCACACGGCGGGCTCTGCTCCCATGGCTCCATCAGCTTGGAGCCTCCACCTGCCCCATCAGGAGGTTACCCAGGTCCATATATATAGTCAAAGGCACACTGCGAAACCCTTTCTCAGGTAACTACCAGAAAGAGGTCACCCAAACTGCAAACTTTATCGGTCTGAGTGTTCCAAATTCAGATGCAGGAAACCTGCCTCTGTTGCTTATAATCTACTTAACAGAATGGTTTTGCCTTGCTCTAAACTACTGGTGAGAATTCTCATGGAATGAAGCAGATGATTAAGGGTAAACTCTCCACATACAGGAAAATGGGTTGGGAATAAGCTAGCGAGGGAGTGTTATCTGCATCTCTTCTTTTTGTGTCTTTTGATGAATGGCACAACCCAAATGGTACCAAACCCTGAACTTGGAAGTACCTTTAAAACTACCTCTTCCAAATTGAAGACCTTAGAAAATGGAGAGATCTCTCATGTTCTTCGATAGGCAGAATTAATATTGTCAAAATGGCCATACTACTAAAAGCCCATTAAAATTCCAATGACATTCTTCGTAGAAATAGAAAAGGCAGTGATGAAATTCAGTTGGAAAAATAAGACACCCAGAATAACCAAACAATCCTTAGTGATAAAAATAATGCAGGAAGTATCACAATACCAGACCTTAAATTATATTACAGAGCTATAGCAACAAAAACAGCATGGTATTAACACAAAAACAGACATGAAGACCAATGGAACAGAATAGAAGACACAGAGACAAATCCAAATAAATAAAGTTATCTCACTAGACCAAAGTGCTATAAACATACATTGGAGAAAAGAAAGCCTCTTCAGCAAATGGTGCTGGGAAAACTGGAAATCCATATGTAGCTGAATGAAATTAAACCCCTATCTCTCACCCTGAAGAGAACTCAACTCAAAAGAGGATCAATGAGCTAGGCATTAGACCCTGTGTCTACTAGAAGAAAAGGTAGGCCCAATAGTCCATAGAGTCAGCTCAGGAATGGACTTCCTCAATAAGAATCCTAAAGTGCAAGAAAAAAATATCAAGAATCAATAAATGGGATGGCATCAAACTAAAAAGCTTCTTTATAGCAAAGGAAACAATCAAGAGCATGAAGATAGAGCCTACAGAATGGAAGAAAATCTTTGCTATCCACACCTCGGATAGAGCATTAATCTCCAGGATATACAAAGAACTCAAAAACTTACCATGAAAACTGAAACCAAGAACAAAAACAACCCACACAACAAAAGGACAGAGGAACTGAACAGGCACTTCACAGAAGAAGAAATAAGATCAGTCAATAAATATATAAAAAAAATGTTCAACATATCTAGCAAAATGCAAATAAAAACAACAATGAGATTTCATCTCACTCCAGTCAGAATGGCAATTATCAAGAACACAATAATAATACATGTCGGTGAGGACGTGGGGAAAAAGGTTCACTCATACATTGCTAGTGGGACTGCAAATTGGTGCAACCACTCTGGAAAGCAGTATGGAGATTTCTCAGAAAACTTAGAATAGAACCACCATTTGTCCTAGTTATCCCACACCTCAGCTTATACGCAAAGGACTTAAAATCAGCATACTACAGTGATGCAGCCACATCAATATTTATAGCAGCTCAATTCACAACAGCCAAGCTATGCAATGAACCTAGGTGCCCTTCAACAGAAGAACAGATAAAGAAAATGTGGTATATATAAAAAATGGAATATTACTCAGCTACAAAGAAGAATGGAATTATGGCATTTGCTGATAAATGGATGAAACTGGAGAATATCATGGTAAGTGAATAAGCCAATCCCAAAAGACCAAAGGCCGAATGTTCTTTCTGATACGTGGATGCTAATTCATAACAAGGGAGGGTAGGGAGGGAAAGTATAGAAGTTCATTGGATTACACAAAGGGGAATGAAGGCAATCGAGGGGGCATGGGAATAGGAGAGAGTAGAATGAATCAGACATAGCTTTCCTATGTTCATATATGAATATACAACCAGTATAACTCCACATCATGTTCAACCACAAGAATGAAATCCTAATTGGAATGGGCTGCACTCCAATGTATGTATAATATGTCAAAATATATTCTACTGCTATGTATATCTAAAAACAAATAAATTAAAAGAAAACCTTCCTGTAACAACCAGTTTTACTACCCACATTTTCTCAAGTCCTCTTCTTTTCCAGCCTTACTGCTACTAATTAGATGAACCATGAAATGAAAATTACATTTGTTTCTTTGTGACAAAAATGATTGATTAGCAATTTCAAACTGCTGAACCCCAAACCTTCATTCAGGTCTTCATTATTTCTCATATATGTTTTAGTAGTAACTTTTAAACTGTTCTTCCTGCCTCTATTAAATCTTAGAGTCATCTTTCTAAATGAGAACCAAATAATGGCAGTTCTGGTTAACCCTTTAAGAGCTCCCTAATTCTCTAAGGGATCAAATCCATATACTTTAATTTGGCCTATAATTCATCTTAATGCCTGATTCTCATCCTTTCTGGCCACTGTCTCTACACAATCCATGCTCCAGCAATACTGCATTTGCAGTTTCCCTCTAAAACTATGCCATTTTAAAACTCTCCTTTTGTACTGTCATCTATGCCTGAAAAGACCCTTCCTTACTTTCTCTTCCCTTTCTCCTGAGAGATTCCCAGTTAACTGTAAAGCACCATTCTTTCTGTGACACCCTACTAGACCAGACAGCTGTGTTGGTTCCTTCCTCACTGAACGGAGTCTGCAGCTTTATGATGTACTTATCTGTACCGTCACTAGACAGTTAACTCCCTTAAAGTAACAATTACATTTTATAACAATGCAATCATTCAAATACTATCTGTTCAACAAGCCTAATAAACAGCTATGACTGAGCAGGATGAAGGGAGTATCAAAGGAGGCCATTTTCCCATTAGTTCTTTATACTTTCCATCCACTTGTCCTGTGTTGGTAGCAATGACAATGGACGAACTCTTAGGCTACTCTGGGAGGCAGGTAACAGGAAGGCCCTGGCTAATGTCTGTCTTTCCCTAAGGTATCTCCAGATGTCACACCTGATGGGAAACACTCCTGTCTGAGGGTGAAATCTGTTTATGTGAAAGAGATTTATACAAGTGAAGGGATACCTTTACATTTTTTCTCCTGAAATTTTCTGTGTGTTCTATAAATAAATGGAAATTGCTGGTAAATTTGAATTCTAAATGCTTTTCTCTCATACACAGCCACTACAGCAGTTATATCACAAGAAAATAGGCTCACTTTAGAAAATAATATTTTAAAAGGACTAATCTGGATATTAAAGCAGTCACTACATGGCTAGACTGGGTTCTCACCATTGTGATCTTTAAATGAGTTCATTTTTTCAGTCATTATCTACCATGTGCCAGATAGCTACTAGGTTGGACACTGTCACAGGTATGGACTGGGCATTATATACTATTTAGATATCAATTAATTTTTAAGTGTCAGTAGCTGGCTTAGGTCAATGCCCACTTACACAGAAGATGTTTGACACTAATGCTGGTGATGGTAAAAAATAACAGTAACAATGGCAGGAGCAACAGCAACTTCTATTTACTGGAGGCTTCCTATGTTCCAGGTATAAGTTGGGCTCTTTGTATGCATAACCCTTATAACAAGTTTTTATTTATTAAATACCTAGATGTGAAGAAACTTGATTATTTGATTATTATTTGATGGTAAAACAGAAGGAGATAAAAACTCCTTCTGTTTGGATAGATAAAAAAGTTCAATCTTCATTTTGCCCCGGAACTACTGATTAGTACACTTACATAAAATGCACAAAAATACAAGCTCACAGGCTGGGGTTGTGGCTCAGTGGTAGAGTGCTTGCCCCTCACACATGAGGCACTGGGTTCGATCCTCAGCACCACATACAAAAATACATAAATAAATAAAAATAAAGGCTTTAAAAAAATCTAAAAAAAAAAAAGAGAAGGAATCATATTAAAAAAAAAAATACAAGCTCACAATATAGAATCTACAATGCTGGTTTCCCAAAAGTCCACTTTAAAATTTTGTAGGTGAACTGTTTCCTCTGGAACTTACTTTTGATTTACTGTGGCGTATGAGGGCAGAGAGCAGTCTGTTCGACTCTCCCATCACACCAGCATGATCTTTGGCTTCACACCATTCTACCAAACGTTCCACTAGCTTAATGTTCCTTCCCAGTTGTTCAGCAGCTTCTGCTATAGAAAAGAAGGCAAACCAAAAAGGAAAGAATCACTGAGGGCAATCAGCTGAAATAACTGGTAAATATATGAGGGTGTGGGCTGGGGTTGTAGCTCAGCAGTACAGTGCTCACCTAGCACAGGTGAGGCACTGGGTTAGATCCTCAGTACATAAATAAATAAATAAATAAATAAAGGTATTGTGTCTATCTACAACTAAAAAAATTTTTTTTTAAAGAATATGAGTGTGAAGAAAAATTACACATCTAAAAACACAGCTCAATAAACTTCAAGAATAAATACCCCTCACCTGATGGGCTATTTTTTTTTCTATAAAGTTGTGGCTTTATAGAAGACACAAAATGCAAAATAAATGGCTTCACAGTCTTTCGGTTAAGCCTCGTAGTCTGGTAGACTGTAACAAAGTGTTTTCTCTAAGTAATTAATAAATAAAGGCATTGTGTCTATCTACAACTAAAAAAATTTTTTTTAAAGAATATGAGTGTGAAGGAAAATTACACATCTAAAAACACAGCTCAATAAACTTCAAGAATAAATACCCCTTACCTGATGGGCTATTTTTTTTCTATAAAGTTGTGGCTTTATAGAAGACACAAAATGCAAAATAAATGGCTTCACAGTCTTTCAGTTAAGCCTGGTAGTCTGGTAGACTGTAACAAAGTGTTTTCTCTAAGTAATATAGAGAAGGGCTTAGAATTTAAAAATAAGTAAATAAAAATAATTCATTCTTAGCAGTGGTTTTCACTACTGTTTCTGCAAATAGAAAAATGCTCTCCCTGTTTGCAAAACAAATTTTTTAAAAGTTTGATTTTTTTTTTTTTGGTACTAGGGATTGAACTCAGGAATACTTGACCACTGAGCCACATCCCCAGCCCTAGTTTGTGTTTAATGTAGAGACAGGGTCTCACTGAATTGCTTAGCACCTCGCCATTGCTGAGGCTGGCTTTGAACTGGTGATTCTCCGGTCTCAGTCTCCCAAAGTGCTGGGATTCCAGGCGTGTACCACTGCGCCCGGTTAAAAGTTTGATTTTGAAGACAAGGTAAAAGGTATGGAATGTCAAAACACCTCAGGAACTGATAACCAACATAAAGCCAGGATTATATAAATTAAGAGAACTGGTGTCATTTCCATTTAAAGTCAGCTATAATAAGCATGAGAATTAATAAATGGGATTCCTAAACCAATCTCTTAACTTTTATTTGTTATTTACTTTTATGATAACATAATAGTGAAAGCTAAAAAAAAAAAAGTCATTTTTCAATGAGGGCACACTAAAAATATAATGCTTGGGATAGCATTTCTTTACCTTGTGCATCTATTAACATTCTTAATGTTCCCAGAAGTTTGAACTGAACTGGGGGCATTTCAGATTTAAGGAATTTCAAAACCGTCTCTGTGACTCCAGCTGATAACATCTTTGCTTTATTTACAACTAAAAGTTAGAAAGAGAGTATAGTTAAAATGATGTAGCATTCTTAATGATAAATATTCAATTCAGCACACATTTACTGAGTTCTTTCCTTTAGCTTCAAAGCCCCAGGTAATATTTTTCTATTTAGAAACAATTTTAAGAATGAGTTTGGGTGTCTGTAAGTATCCTGTTTATAGAAGCATAACAATACAAACCCATACTGGTTTTTTAAGCCCAATCTCTAATGTTTATCTTTGTCCTTGACCCAACTATTAATATAAGTGATAAACATTAATAAACTAGTAATGTGTATATGAACAAAACTGAATGCCTATGGATTAGATCTTCAAAGAACCACACTATTTCACCTTATCAGAAATTTATTCTTGGGAAATACAATAAAATAGTAGGTTTAATTATTTTCTGTATTAATTCCCATGATAATGTAATTTCATGGTCCAAAAATTTCTAATCCAAAGATTCAGTAAGGATATTTCTAAAAAATTGCATGTCTGCTTGTAGGAAAAGAAAAAAAAACTGAATAAATCATTCTTCAGGGGACTCTATTAATTGTTGTCATCATCTTAACTTCAACAGAAGATGCTTTGAAAAGCTTAACTTGTTCAAATATAATGAAAATCTAAGAGTTCACAAAAGATAATAGAATCTCTGATCTTAAAAGCAAGTTATTATTTTTGTTTTGTCTCAGAAAACATATTTAACCTGATTTCCATTTATTAGTAAGAAAAATGTCAACAATTTGAAGACTATTTTTCTTTTCTTTTATTGGTCAGGTCCACAAATCACATATAGCAAAAACATTCCAAATGTATTTTATTTTCTACATAACTGCCTCCTATTTTTAAGTCTTACCTGGAATGGCCAGATTTCTGAGGGCACTTAGTGCTGCATGCTGTACAGTTACATTTCCATCTTCTACATGTCTGTCCAGTAAATCCATAAGTTTTTCTACAATTCCATTGTCTACCATATGAATACAATTTCCATCTGGTAAAAATAAAAGCAATTTTCTTTCTTTAAAAAAATGTTTATGAGCATTTTGTGGTACTGCTGCCTGCTCATTATCTACATTAGAGAAAATGGAGCAACAAAATAAGATGAATTCCTATTCTTTTTCCCATCAGATTTATAGATTTTTCTATTTCCAGAATAAAATGTCTGATTATAAAGATGCTTTAAAAATGTTTTCAAATCAGAGAAATCCCTCATTTAGAGTCTGATCCTATATCAATACATGCTTAAAACATCCCATCTGCCAATAGTTTTAGCGTTAGTTTCAGTAGTCAACTTTTATCATGGCTGATACTTACATTATTTTTTAGTGAATTTTTTAAACATTTACAAAACAGATAATAATGAACCATTCTTTATTCCATATTTAGCTTTAATACTTACCAAGATTTTTGCCAGTCTTCTTAAGTCCATCATTAAGGAGTTATTTTCAAAAACGAAGAGTGAATAATAAAATGTCTGCCACTATAATACACGGGTATTTCCCAATCCCAAAATTCAAAATCTGAACTCCAAAATTCAAAAGTTTGGGGGTACTGTCATAATGCCATTTGTAGAATGCAAAATTCTACAGATCTTAAATGATGGATCAGTCAAAATGCAAGTGCACTAAAAATATTGTTATAAAATTATTTTTAGGGGTATGTGTACATAGTATGTAGGAAATATAAATAAATTTCACATTTAGACTTGGGCCCTGTCTCTAAGATATGTCAGTATATATGCAAATATTCTAAAATCTGAAAACATCCAAAATAGGAAACATTGCATACCAGATAATCAACCTGTATTGTATATAATAGTTCACACTGGAATAAAATCAAACTAAAAATGAGTATTTCCTAGACAAGTACAAGTTTCTAGAATGAATGAACAGTAGGAATGCCAGATTTCAATAGACATAGGTCTGGTACCTCTGAAATAACATTAAAATGAATTAAATATTCTACACTAAATCAGGATTATTCATACTAAAGTTTTATGGGTCTAAGAGTATAAATTAGGGCTCTATAACCCTAGGATGATTACTCAGATTATTTAAGTCCAAAATAAAATCACCAGGCACAAAAGCATATCCTTTTCACAACAGATGTACACCAGAATGGGACTCAAGTCTACTAAGTTCTGACAAAGTTTTCAAAAGAAGCACTGCATAATTATTGTTTGTGACATTTTAACTACTAGAAATTAGTTGAATTACATAAAATATATAATTTGTTATGAAAGTCATTAAGTATTTGACTTCTGAGGAATTTAGGAGCAACACAAAAATTTCTGAACTGTTATAGTTTTAGTACATTTAAACAAAAAATTTAAAAACGTAGAACATCTCAACACCTCTAGCAATTAGAGAAATGCAAATAAAAACTACAATGAGATTTCATCTCACTCCAGTCAGAATGGCAATTATCAAGAATACAAGTAACAATAAATGTTGGCGAGGATGTGAAGAAAAAGGTTAAGTCATACGTTGCTTGTGGGACTGCAAATTGGTGCAACCACTCTGGAAAGCAGTATGGAGATTTCTCAGAAAACTTGGAATGGAACCACCATTTGACCCAGTTATTCCACACCTTGGCTTATACGCAAATGACTTTAAAATAAGCACACTACAGTGATGCAGCCACATCAATGTTTATAACAGCTCAATTCACAATAGCCAAGCTATGGAATCAACCTAAGTGCCCTTCAATGGATGAATAGATAAAGAAAATGTGGTATATATAAAGAATGGATTACTCAGCCATAAAGAAGAATGAAATTATGGCATTTGCCGGTAAATGGATGGAACTGGAGAATATCATGCTAAGTGAAATAAGCCAATCCCCCAAACCAAAGGTTGAATGTTCTCTCTGATATGTGGTATTAACACACAATAAGTGTGTTGGGGGGGAGGGGGAACGGTTCATTGGATTAGACAGAAATGAGAAGAGGAAGGGAGAGGGGAATAGGAAAGATAGTAGAATGGACTAGAGATAATTTTCCTATGTTCTTAAATGAATATACAATGTATAACTCCACATGATGTACAACCACAAAAATGGGAAGTTATATTCCATGTATGTATGTCAAAATACATTCTATTGTCACGTATAACTAAAAAGAACATAAAAAAATTTAAAAAAATAAATAAAAGTAAACATTTTTCATAACTAAAAAAATGTAGAACATCTGATTTACAAAGGAAGAACTAATGTTTACCATTTCTGGCAAAATTTGCAATTGCCAATGCTCCAGCAAGCTGTAGCTGGTGGTTATTTGATGGAATCCAAGAAAGCACCCTTTGGAACACATTGCCTTTTCCTCCTTCAAATAGTTTTTGCATGGATTCATCTGGGCATAAGTAAAATAAATAGTTAAACAAGAGAAATGCAATTAAGAGTAACAAATCCATATCCCTAAGTAAATACCTAACTAGGACATTACATACCTCATGAACTATTAAATTCAAAATGGGAAAAGCAATGATTCTTTTTTATAAGCTTTTAGTAGGCACTAGACCATAAGAGTTTAGAATTTTCCTACTACAAGTTTTGTAGCCATAAGCTTTCATTTCTTTGGTGCCACAGCTGTCTCTTTTTATGACAGCTCTTCATATACTGGAACATGGCAAAGATTCCGCTTTTTCTGGCTCATCATCTCTAGTACTTTCCATGAGGCGTTAGGTTTCAAAATTATCACTTCAATAGGAAGTGAGATAGGAAAATGAGAAAATGCTTAGTAATTACATCTACAAAAGAAACATAATACATTTAAAATATCTTTTTTTTTTTTGGTACTGGAGATTGAACTCAGGGGCACTGGACCACTGAGCCACATCCCCAGCCCTATTTTGTATTTTCTTTAGAGACAGGGTCTCACTGAGTTGCTTAGTGCCTCGTTTTTGCTGAGGCTGGCTTTGAACTTGTGATCCTCCTGTCTCAGCCTCCCAAGCTGCTGGGATTACAGGTGTGAGCCACTGCACCCACTACATTTAAAAATTCTGACAACCATATTCTTTGACATAAATTACAACTCACCTCCAAGAAGTAATAACACCATTAGATCTGAAGCAGTTTTGAGCTCAGCGATGTCATCCTCCTTGTCACTATCCACCTTCTGCTGAACAATCTCGAGGAGGCACTCAACAAGGCCTGCTTCAACCAGCTGTAGTTTAATAGCATCTAAAGAACAATGAGAACAAAACCACCACAATTTTAGATGAAATAGGAGCTCTAGTGCAGGCGATTCATTATGAAGAACCGTAGCAACCCAGGGAAGTGCAGAATTTAGATAAAACATCTTTCCAGATTTCAGTGTCACAATGAAACACTTGACAGCACAGTCTAATTACACAAAAACTCTCTCATTTTTCCATTTGAAATTATTTACCCTTTCACAATGTCTCATAGCACCTAAGTGAATCAATTCTCAGCTCTGAAGGCAGTATCATTCTACTATTATTCTAGATATTATGCTTATATTTAAAAAGGCAATACTATAAATTATGTATTATATATGCTATAACACACATACCTGTTATATAAACTTAAAATTCCTCCACAAATGAGATGTTAAAACAAAGCTATTGAAAAGTAAAGAAATACTAATAAATTTTAATCTATATCACAAATACATTTCCTATTTGTATAAAAGTGCTAATTTTTCTAGGGCAATGAATCTATAATTTTTTTTTTTTTTTGGTACCTGAGATTGAACTCAGGGGCACTTGAGCACTGAGCCACATCCCCAGCCCTATTTTGTGTTTTACGTAGAGACAGGGTCTCACTGAGTTGCTTAGCGCCTCGCCCTTGCTGAGGCTGGCTTTGAACTCACGATTCTCCTGTCTCAGCCTCCCTAAGTGCTGGGATTATAGGCTTGTGCCACCGCGCCTGGCTGAATCTATAATTTAATGACTTCTGAAGTCACATTTTTAAAAGAACTTTAGGTTTTCGTTAATTTAAAGCTTTTTTTGGGTTGTGAGTATATGATGTTCATTATACTAAATTTTACTTCTGAATATATTTTAAAATGTTCATAATAAAAGTTGAAAGAAAAAATAACTTTGAAGCTCTCTAATGATTAACCAACAAAATAAAGTATTTTAGAAACAATTTATATACTAATTACACTAAAAGAATTTCATAAAAACTCCAAAATTACCAAATTTTTTACATTCCTAATGTTTATTTTTCCTTTCCTTTTTTGTTTTTGTTTTTTTATTAGAGCCTTATACATAGTGGTTGGGTTCATCCTGACAAACTCACACATGCATGGAAACAAATTTCAGTTCATGTTCCCCATTTTCTTTCCCTTCTTCCATTCTCCTTCCTCTCTCCACTTGACTTTCTTTTGCTTTTCTTTTTTTTTTTAAACATTTTTTAATTGTTGATGGATCTTTATTTTGTTCACTTATTATTCATATGTGGTGCTGAGGATCAAACCCAGTGCCTCACGCATGCTAGGCAAGCGCTCTACCACTGAGCTACAGCCCCAGCCCTCTTTTGCTTTTCTTTTATATTTGGTTCTTTATAATATCTCCCTTCTCTCCTCTTTTCCTTTATTTTATTCTAGTTTCTCCATATGAGAAAAAAATATTTGACCTTTGACTTTCTGAGTTTTGGCTAATTTCATTTAACATGACATTCTCCATTTCCATCCTTTTATCCGCATATGCCATAATTTCATTCTTTTTTTATGGCTGAGTAGAACTCAATTGTATACACACACACACACACACACACACACACACACACACACACACACATATATTTTTGTACTGGGGATTGAACTCAGGGGCACTCGACCACTAAGCCATATCCTCAGCCCTATTTTGATTTTATTTAGACACAGGGTCTCAGTGAGTTGCTTAGTGTCTCGCTTTTGCTGGGGCTGACTTTGAACTCACGATCCTCCTGCCTCAGCCTCCCAAGCTGCTGGGGTTACATGCATGCATCACTGCATGCCTGACTACACTAATCCATTTATCTATTGATTGACATTGGGTTTGACTCATAATTTAGCTCTTGTGAACTGTGCTGTTATAAACATTGAGATGGCTCTACTGCTTTAGTGTGTAAATTTTTTACATTCCTAATGCTTTAAATATCCTTTCCCTGTAGCATTTTATTACATTGAAGATTTTATATTTGGATCTACATCTGTCTCTTATTAAGAGCAGGTATACCTTACTAATCTTTGTTTTTAACCAAAACAGGCTTATCTAAATGCTTTGAATTTGACACTTCTTAACCCATTAAATCCCAAGTTTTAAAGTCTGCAAGTATAATAAATATATAATAAATTTTCAAATATCAAAGTTATCATAAATGGTATATTTGTTGTTCAATTTAAATTTTAGCTGGGACTGTTAGAACATGCCTGTAATAATTCTAGCTACTTTGGAGACTGAGGCAGGAAGGTTTCACATTTGAGGATAGCTTGGTCAGCTGAGCAAGATACTGCCTCAAAATAAAAAATATATATATATAAAGGGCTGAGGAAAAAGCCCAGTGGTACACAGCCCCTGGGTTCAATTCCTTACCAAAAAACAAAACCCCAAAATAACCAACCATGCCCCAAACCCTTGGAAACCCTCAAACATAACATCAGTTTAAGTTTTTATAGGTGTCCCACATCTAGGACAATAAGACAAAATGAATTAAGATAAATGACATTTGACCTTAAAAATACACTTGCAAAGATTTTTTTAAATTTAAATTTTATTTTTTTGGTCCTTGGTTTCCCCAAACTATATATACACACATATACAGCAATCATAGTTTCAGCTTCTCATTTGGAAGAAACAAAGACATAAACATATGTTAGATACTTAAGACACATATATACTTAAGACTTTGCTTGTTAGGCAGTATTAATGTACAAAAATATAGCTTTTTACTATCACCAGGAAGATCAATTTTCTCTTGAATATTGTCTTAGAATACATAGAATATTCATCTTGGAACTTTTTTCAAGGTATACTTGCACTGTGCCATGCAAAAAGTAGGGCGTTTCCTTGGTTACGCAATGCTAAGGCTAGAAATGTGTAGGAAACAGAATTGAAAACCATCATAAAAAAAAGATTTAAAAGTATTAAAAACCTTGAACTATACAAATCTCGACACAAGATTACTCTCTTGTATACCAGGAAAACCACAATGATGTGCAAAGGTTTATCCAGAAACAAGTTTTCAAAGCTATCACTTTATCCACTGCACATTTATAAAATGGAAGTAAAGGTAGAGGAGAAAACAAACAAAACCCTCTAATTTCCATGCATGTCTGAGTTTGTCAGGATGAAACCAACTACTACATAAAACCATAAAGATCTAATAAAAAAATAAAAACACTATTATTCTCAAATACTGCAAGGAAAGTTACAGGTAACTGCCTGGCCTTCAGTCAGTTTTATGCCAGAGAATTACCTGAACCTCCTGTAATCCCAGCAATTTGGGAGGATTTCAAGTTCAGGAATATTTCAAGTTCAAGACCAGCCTCAGCAAAGTAGCAAGGCCTTAAACAACTCAGGGAAGTCCTGTCTCAAAATAAAAAATAAAAAGAACTGGGAATGTGGCTCAGTGGTTAAGAGCCTCTGGTTCAATCCCTGGTGCCAGCAAATAAGCAAGCAAACAAAAAGATTATGATAAAGTTTTCATTTTTCAGAACCATCAAATTAGATGAAAAACAAATTTATTCCTGAAGAATAAGATCTAAGGCAATTACAAAATGTAAAATGTGTCAAGAGTAAAGATCACAGATCTTTATTCTTACAGTTTGACTGAAATCATGAATATATTTAGGAGGCTTAAACTGCCTTAACTAGGACCAGCAAGGCATTCTCGCAAAGTTCAGCACATTTATCATCACCTTTCTGTCCAAGGACATTGTTTGCATATATATGTACATGTATTAAATGACTTTTTAAATTGTGAAAAAACCCACAAATGCAGAAAAGTATAGAAAATATAAATGTTAAGCATCATAAATCATTAGAAATCGATTACCATACATCTATCACCTAGATCAAGAAATTCATTGCCAACAATCCAGGAAGCTCCTCTGTGCATTTCCCTTTCTGATCACAAGCACCTCCCTTTATTCCTCTCAAATCATTACCTGGGTTGATATGATAATCACTTCTATATTTTTACTGGTTCACTAAACAGAACCATTTCTGAAAACTGGTTTTGTTGTACCTTATGTTGAATTTCATAGAAGCCAAATCATATTTTTTCAGCATTGGCTTTCTCCTTTCAGTATTATGAGATTCATTTACATCAATGGTTCTGGCTGTCTTCATTCCTTTTCAAAATGATTTTTCCATTATTTGGATACACCATGATTTACTGATCATTCTACCTTTAACAGATATGAATTGGTTCCAATTATTTTGTTATTATAAATAATGCTGCCTTGAACATCCTGGTGCATATATGCACAGGTTTCTTGGTATATTTCTAAAAGTGGAATTGCTGGGTCATAGGGATGAATAGCTCCAACTTCAGTAGGTATTAATTTCTAAATGGTATTATTTATACTCCCTCTGCCACTTAATGGTTGTTCCCACTGCTCCACACCCTCACCAACACCTAGAATATCAAACTTTCCAGTAGATAGTGGTATTTTATAGCGGTTTTGTTTTGCATTTTCTGATTATTGTTAGATTTGGACATATTTTCCCCCAGAGTTTTCTATATTTTTCTTAATAATTTGTGGAAGTTTTTAACTACAGTCTTATTAGAATAAAGTTTTGCTATTGTTATCTAGTAAAACCAGTTCTGCCAACACATTTTGTTCTAGTAATCTTGGCTATTCCTGGCCTTTGGGAGTTTTTAGTTACAATTGCATTGAGTTTACAAATTGACACAGAGAGATATGACATCATTAGAACACTGAGACTTCCAATCTATGACAGTGTTACAGATTTCCATTTGTTTAGCTCTGTAATTTATCTCAATGATTTCCTATAGTTTGCTCCTAGAGATCTTGCAAGTGTGTTTTTTTTTTGGTACTGGGGATTGACCTCAGGGGCACTTGACCACTGAGCCACATCCCCAGCCCTATATTTGTGTTTTATGTAGAGACAGGGTCTCACTGAGTTGCTCAGCGCCTCACTGTTGCTGAAGCTGGCTTTGAACTCACAATTCTCCTGTCTCAGCCTTCCAAAGTGCTGGGATTACAAGCATGAGCCACCACGCCTGGCTGGTGAGATATTGCAAGTCTTTCATCAGTTCATTCTTAGGGGCTTTAATTTTCATACTATGATAAACAGTTCATTTTAAACACTTTATTTTCTGGGTTTTGCTGGCATAAAGAAATACATTTTGTTTTGGCTTTTTTTTGGTCAGAAAATGTATCTAAATTTTGATTTACAAAATTGATCAATAGATTCTTTTGAATTGAACACTTATAATATTATCTTTGAATAATACTAGTTTTATTTTTCTCCCTTCCTTCATTGTGTAGTTCTTCAACACAACATTGAATAGAAGAGGTGGGGCTGATCTTCCTTACTTCCAATCTCAAAGGGAATTTTTTTTAATTTAACCATTGAGTGTTATGTTTTCCGTAAGTTTCTTGTAGATATTCTTTTTGGATTGAAGAAATCCCTTGCTAGTACTGGTTTGCTCAGAGTTTTAAAAAATCATGAAGGGATAACATTAGCAATTCTTTTTTGAATCTGAGATATCATTTCTCCACTATTATTAAGGTGATGAATTACACTGACTAAATTTTGATATCAAATTGCTTTACATTTCAGAACAAATGCAATTTGATATGATTAAATTTTAAATATATTCTTTTTAAAATATATATATTTTTGATGTTGTTGGACACAATACCTTTATTTATTTTTTAATGTGGTGCCGAAGATTGAACCCAGTGCTTTAAATCTGCTAGGCAAGTGCTCTATCACTGACCTACAACTGTAGCCCTTAAATATATTCTTAAAGTTAATTTTCTATTGTTTCAGGAAGATTTTTGATATATGTTCAGAATGAGACTGGCCTTTAATTTTTATTCTTACATTATCTATGTTGGGATTTGGAGTAAAGGTCTCACCAGCCTCACTAAAATAAACTCAGTAAGTATATTTGCTTTTTCTACTATCTGGTAGAATTTAAGATAAAATTATTCAGTTTTCCTATTTTTTATTTGTGTCATCCATACTAAAAAGTATTGGATCAAAATTTTCACAATACCCATGTAATATCTGCAAATCTGTTGTTAAGGTTTCCTTTTCAATCTTGATTCTGGCTATTTGTGCTTTCTCTTAATTTCCTCACTGATACTGTTGTAGGGCTTTACCAATTTTATTAAGTCTTTCCAGACTCAACTTTGGCAACTGGATGCTTGTAGTGCATTACATGTTTTCTTATTTCTTAATTTTAGCTCTTTATATTTCCTTCCTTCTGCTGTGTTGGGTTTGTTTTCCCTTAAACCTGAAATGAATGCCTGAAGCTCGCTGATTTTAGCTTTGCTTCTTTTCTAACATGCATTTGTTTATTTATTTATTATTATTATTTTTTAATATTTTTTTTAGTTGTAGATGGACACAATGTCTTTATTTTATTGCTTTGTATGTGGTGCTGAGAATCTAACCCAGGGCCTCACGCATGCGAGGCAAGCGCTCTACCACTGAGCTACAATCCCAGCCCTATTTATTTATTTTAATTAAAAATTTTTTTAGTTGTAGATGGACACAATACCTTTATTTATTATTTTTATGTAGTGCTGAGGATAAAATGCAGTGCATTGCCCATGCTAGGCAAGTGCTCTACCAGAGCTACAACCCTAGCCCCATCTAACATGTACTTAAAGCAAAACATTTCTATTTAAATTTCCAAGTATAGCTTTACAGGCATCACATCAGATTTGAGACATATGGTATTTTAATTTTCATTATTAGAAAAATTTCTGATTTCTATTATGATTCTTCATTGACCTCTGAAGTATTGGAAGTATACTTCTTAATATTAATGCAGATACTTCCTACACACTTAGGACACAGAATCTTTCCATGCATCCTTCTATTAGATAAGTAGTGACATATTATTTTTAAAAACTATTTTGGTAGTCACCTTAAAATCACAGACTAATCAGAGTCTAACAGTATCTTCCAGATAATGCATAGATCTTAGACTCTAATTCCTTTTACATCTCACCTGACTTATATGCTTATTCTGTGTATAATTTCAATTATGCACTATACATTTTAAACCTCACAATTAAATTAGTTGCTTTTTTAAAAAATTATTTTTGGTCTTCATTCTCCCCTGCATCTATATCATTTTCCTTCTATCTAATAAACCAGGTTTATCATTTTCTTTAGGGAGGGTATGTTGGTAAAAACTGAATTTGTAAATCTGAACACCTTTATATTGCCTTCATTTTTGGAGAGTACTTCTGTTGAGTTTAGAATTCTAGGTTGGGAATTATTTTCTTTTGCTATATAGAATATACTGTCCCACTGAAATCTTGCATTGCTGTTCAATTATTGTTTCTTTTAAGGTAAACTGTTTATTTTCCCCTCCCTGGTTAATTTTAAGATTTTGTTCTTTGTTTTCTGCACTTTCAATTTGATGCAACCTAGATGTGAATTCTTTTTTGTTTATTTCTATGGTTTGAATGTCCCCACCAAAACTTATGTTGAAATTTAATCCCCATTGTGGGGTATTAAGAGAGTAGAGACTTAATCTGCTTGTGTGGTATTTGAAGGCAGAATCTTTGGGAGGTAATTAAGGTTAAATGAAGCCACAAAGGTGGGGACATAATCAAATGGGATTATGGTTTTATAGGAACAGGAGTGTTTTTACTTGCCATGTGATGATGCCCTAAAGAAAATTCCCACTAGGAAGAACTTCTCCAGATACATCTGTCCAATCTTGAACTTTCCAGCCTTCAGAACTGTGAGTTGAATAAACCTTTATTCTTTAAATTACTATAATTATTAAATGCTTGTGGTATTTAATCATAGCAACAGAAAACAGACTAAGTTATTTTCATGTCTGAGTTTCATTGGGCTTTTTGAATCTTTAATATCTTTCGTAATTTCTGATAAATCTTCTGCCAAAATTTCTTTAAATGTTGCCTCTGTAGTCCTCACCTCCAAATTCTACACTCCTTCTGGGACTTTAAAAAATGTGTATGAAAGGCTCTCTACCTCTTCTTTTAAGTAAATTGGATCTCCTTTTCTTTATATTCATTCTGAATTCCCTTCCAGTCTATCTTAATTCACTGGTTCTTTAATTCAACTATATCTAATCTGCTGGTAAACCCATCAGATTCTTAATTTTCATTGGATTTCTCAATTCCGCAATTTTCATTTGTTCTTTTTCAAATCTACCATGTCATGTTTTTAAAAGTTTCCAGTTTCCTTCCTTCTAAATTTTTAAACTTGCTTTCAGTTCTTTGAACATGAGCACTTCTGTTTTGAATCCATGTCTAATAATTCTGTCTGGAGATTTGCTCCTGGTGTCTTGGTCCTTGTGTTAGTTCTTGCATACACTGTTATCTCCTAATGTTTGGTCCTCTTTAATTTTGTGCTAGATATCGTATTTGAAAAATTATTATATGGCATGGTTTGTTTCCTCTGATCCACTCTTCCTCCTACAGTGTATCACAAAAGATGTTTTTTGCTCCAAAAAGGGAGTGGTTTACCAATATACTCATTGTTGGCTGGCCTGGGATTCCAACTTTTATCCCCTTTGTTATACAAGGGTACAGAAATGGAGTTTAGCCTTTCAGCTGCCTTTTCCAGATTGGAATAAGAAAATGTTAGCTACAGAAGCCTCTTTACTAAAATTTTAAAAATCAAAGGATCTTGGAAAATAGCTGTCACCCATATAGATATAGTTATGGAGTAGATAATGTAGCTGAAGTTAGAGATACCAAAATAAAACTTAATATATCAATAACAATACAGGGAAGGGTTTTGAGTTAAAGAACCAGCAACTAAAACCTGAAAGATTCTACATAATCAAAAGTTAAGAGGTGCATTTACTTTCTCACCATTTTCTGCCAATGGAGCAAGAACTTCAAAAATCATTTCTCTCTTATCATGCTCTATTTGTTTCTTGAAGAGTTTTACTAGCTCTTCGGCAATGTTGGTACTAGCAAATTGTTCTTTACTTGACTCTGAAAAATAAAGGAAAAAATTTAGAATAAAGAAAGTGAAACCCAGAAATTCGTTTCCTGTTAGTGTTAACACCTGGTCGTTTTGTACTACTAAATATAAGCACACTTCAAATACAGGAACAATCAAACTGAGGCCCCTGAAAAAGAAAAATGTCTAAAGCTCTAGAAAAAATGGTCTGACAATTATATTTGAGGCTTTAAAAATGTTCACTAGCATGATATATAAATAATACAGCAACAACAAAATTACTAGATCATAAAATTCACAGTGTCAAGGTTTTCAGTTAAAGAAAAACTGTTCAAAACAGATTATATGTCACAGAATAAAAGGCAACACCATCTTATCTTTAGTGTTATTAAAGTGGGATGCTTTTGCATTGGTCCTGACGTGAATATAATTTTTTGTTGTTTTCTTTGGGGGTACAGGGAGGTTTGCAGTGATGAGTATGGGCCTTGCAATGCCCATACTCTATGAATTATACCCCCAATTCCCAACTACTATTTAAAGGCCAATTCTTCCCAGGTACTGAGGGGTCTCATTCCTCATTCCCTCTTCAGTTATGTCCAACCTCGACTCCATACTCTGGAGCTTTACCATCAATTAGTATTTAAATATGTAAATTTCTTACGTAGAAAAATTAAAAACACCTTCTTTCCCTTTAGTCCACTTTCTTCACCAACTATATCCAATAAAATTTTTCTAAAAAGTAAGTCTCACTTTTACAAACAAGTTTGATACCACTGTCTATATACATTGCTTCTACTTTCTTAACTAGCATGTATTCCTAAGTGCTAGTCACTTTTTGTCCAAAAAAATTTCCAATAAAAATGATAAATCACAGAAATTTGTATGGTTTTACTCACTAATAATATATAGTAGCTTAAAGATAAAATGAAAAATAATTTACAAGTAAAATTTACTTCACAATTGAAGAGAGAAAAGAAAAATGAAACTCTGCCTTATTAAATATGCCTCAGCTACAAAGAAGAATGCATCAACAGAAAGATGGCATCTGATGCTATAGAATTACAGTAGATTGTGTAGGGTCATACAGAACCAGGAATGTAAGAAAGCAAAGAACCAAGTCTCAAGGAACGGAAACTTATAGAGGTCTGGTGGAAAAGAGGAGCAAGCAAAAGAGACTACAGAGTGTTGAGTGGGCCATATCCAGTTAAAATGGATTTAAATGTACTTTCCCAGTACAGCAGGGACAACAGCAAGGCAGGCAGAGTTGTCTTTACAATTATCTACTTACCTAACCTCCCCGGCCAGGGCAGCCCAATGCATGCTAGGCAAGCATTCTATCACTAATCTATATTCCCAGCCGCTGTGTTGTTTTGGGGGGGATTAGATTATTTTTCCTTATTCATTTGTCTGATCAAAAATTCCATTCTCCATTGCTTCTAAAATTATTGTAATGTATTTATCTACTCATTCATATTATCATTCCTTTAAAAAATAATACATGCCAAGCACTACCCAGTAAGATATCCAAAAAAGATTGGCAAGTAATTTATAAGAAGTGTATGGTTGATAACTTTGACTATCTCAAATAATATTAATGTCTAAAAGGGTTGGTAAACAAATGAAATATGGGGCAAATATTTTGCTTATTTTGGGGCTTTTTGATTTTGGCAAACCTTTCACATTTTTCTAAAGAATGAGATGACTGGATTCAATACTGATTCATTCCTCTTGTTTTAGTCTTCTAACACCATTTTTGTAGCAACCTCTGAAATCCACAAGGCTCAGCAAAAACACTACTTAGAAAACACAGGCTGCTGGCATGGTACAGATTATAGAACTTTAAACTATCAGCTTGCAAGTCTCTATTTTCTCAACAAAATTTTTATAAATTCTTTTTTTTAAATTTTTTTTTTAGTTGTTGATGGACCTTTATTTTATTCACCTATATGTGGTGCTGAGGATCAAACCCAGTGCCTCATGCATGTGAGGCAAGCACTCTACCACTGAGCCATAACCCCAGCCCCAAATTTTTATAAATTCTTAAACTTGATCACTGAGAATTTTTTACATATCCAATAAAATTTTAAATAACTAATTACTTTCAGCCTAAATAAAGCAAATATTTTAGTAAAATCTGTACCAGATAAGCTATACATATTATACATATAGTAAAAATAAGTATAAATATTCAAACAAGAAGTGATGATATTTGAAGTGTCACTTAAGGATACTTTGAGTGAGAATTCAGTTTTTTTAAAATATAAAATGATCACACATCTAAAGTACCAGAGTACAAAAAATTGTTTGAACGATTTCACATAATAAGAATGCTATATTTGTGGAATGCCAAATAGTAATCCACTAAGTTATAAAAATCAATTTAGGATTGTGACCAATATGCTAAAAAATAGAAAATAAACTATCAAAATGCACTGAATATGGTGAAGATAAGTACTGTTTAGTTTCAGGTGTGTTTATGTAATAAGTGGTGACATAAAATGCATTCCTTATTGTGGGTCACAATCCAAAAACTGAAAAATATTATCCTAATATAAGCAACTTATAATATGGGTTTCTGTGATGCACTTTTGGAGACATATTAATATTTTATATTTGTATTACAATGTCTTAACACAGAGCTATATCCACATTTCTATATTGAATGATTGAAGGTTCAACTATATAAGATATTTGTGTAATTTCGATAAATTAAAAACACTAATTGCCTTTAATAAATTTCTATCCCAGAAGGAAATTCTCTACTATATAAGCATAAATTCATCTTACAAATCAATATGACTAATTACTAGTAAGTCATATATTAAATATATCATTGGGTTGATAACTGTAAGAATTAGGTCCTATTTACTTCATAGGGCCATTATAAAGGTAAATGAGGTTTAATACAGATTCAGGACCCTCCATTATTATAAAGTACAGGACTCTTACAATGAATTCTCTCAAGTCCCATCCTCTTCCTTGGTAATATATTCATTTCACTAGAGGAGGTGTAGTAATCAGTAAACGCTGCTTCTTGACTCTCACTGGAATAAAACAGTTTACTGGTATATAGTGAACCAACAACCTAACTGCCTTCACATGAGATTAAGCAGGCGGTCTGAATAGTTCCTAAAGTTGAAGCATTTACAAAATTCAGACACATGACCATAAAAAGAATCAAATAATTCTCAGTTAAGCAACTAGAATTACATAAGCTCTAATACAATACAGCCTATCCAAAGATTATAATCATTTCCTTACTTGGTACTAACTTTTTCTTAAGATTAGGAGAGATAAATCAATCAGTCTTTGCTTTTTTCCATGTACTCCTAAAACCTTAAAAGGAAAGGAACCTTCACAGGGTGAAGGATGACTTTGCTGTAGAGTTTATTTTCTAGAGCCTCACTGTCCAATAGACATATAATCCATTTTAAAAATGTAACCACATGTGCAAATTAAAATTTCCTTATAGATAATAAAAAGTAAAGGAAAATAGGCAAGATTGGTGGCTATTATACTGCTCAATGCCATTCTAGAAACTACTTATCCTGAAATATGAAAGTAAAGGACCAAAAAAAAAAAAAAAAGAAAGTAAAGGACCTGCACTCTGAGTCTGATGAAACTGAAGGCAAATTAGCAGGGTGGGGTGGCTCACGCTTGTAATCCCAGCACTTTGGGAGGCTGAGAGAGGAGAATCGCAAGTTCAAAGCTAGCCTCAGCAACAGCGAGGTGCTAAGCAACTCAGTGAGACCCTGTCTCTACACAAAACACAAAAATAGGGCTGGGGATGTGGCTCAGTGGTCAAGTACCCCTGCATTCAATCCCTGGTAACAAAAAACCAAAAAAGATATTATATTTTTGGTAAAAAGATTGACAGACACTATTGGTACAGGATTACAGAATGATTTCTGATTTATTTCTACCAACTATATTGGACAAACAACTCCTACAGTCCATTTAAATGATGCAAAATAAGTGTGAAACAAGGAATGACAGTTCTTTCCTGTTTGGTCTTACGTGGCATGGTAGGAGAAAATGTGTTAATCAGACTAGTATAAAAAAGAAAAAAAAAAAACAGAGAAGAAAAGAAATATTTATAAATATTTCAGATGTGACTACTGAATAAAAATGATTTTAAAAATCTGATAAATAATCCCTATTTTTTTAAGCTTGATATCAAAATAAAAATATAGTACTACAATCAAGATTTCAATGTGTAGTATGCGGGGACAAGAGCTTTGAGTTAGAAAAATCAACAACAGCCTTGGTGCTTTTATTTATTTACAAAATAGGGATAATTAGCAAAATTGCGATATTTATTTGTTGTAGTACTATATTTAGCTACAACAAAACATCAATGGTTTCCCTATGCCCATAATCCAGAATTTAGTATGAACATGGTTATGGAGTAGATTCAAACTAAGATTTGTCATTTTGGGGGGCCAAGTTGTGGGAAGGAAGGAGAAAAGCAAGGGAGAGGAAGCAAATAAAGAAGGAGAAAAATAATACATAAACAATACCATCTTAAGATCTAATTGGATCTTATTGGATACTTAAAGAAAAAAAAACATTGAAGCAAGTATTTCAATTGCTTAAAACAATGTAAGTGGACTTTAGGCTCTTAACATTTAAATAAACACGTATAAATGTGTTAATAAGTCATGACATTTGTGGTTCATGACTCAGACTTACCAAGTTCTGCTAAATTACCAAATGCAACAAGACACATTTCTGTAAGAGCTGCATTGTGGCAATGGATACCCAGTAATTTCACTAAGGTAGGGATAACACCCATATTGATGAGCTGGGCTTGAAGGGAATCTGTAAAAAAGAAAAAAGAAAAAAAAAAAGGAAGAAAACTGTTCACATATCAAATGAACATTAGTAACAAGAAAATACCTGTTATTCTCCCTAAACCCAATGCAACTACAGTAAAGGAAAATGAAGTCCATTCATATGATTGACTAGAACATTTAAAACCCAACTCAGAAGGGTTGAATTTGTAGTGTTTTCAATAACCAAAAGAAATTTAGAAAGAAAATAAAGAATACATCATTCACTTTTTTAAAAAAAGGGTCTTATACTTTTAATCATCAGGATTTTATGATGTATAAACAAACGTTACCATTGACTTTTAAATGAAAAGGTTAGACTAACATTTGCATTACAGGAAATCATAGAATATATGAAAATCCTAAGAAAAATAGCAAGTTTAGTAAAGACCATGAAAGGAGACAAAAATCTTAACATCCCTTAAATATAGTTTCTTTATAGTAAAAAAAGAAAATTATATAATACATAAAATGATTAAGTATTTGCAAGCAGAATGTTCCTTGATGACTGCTAGGAAGGAATACAGTTTTAACAAGGCAAAAATGTTTTTCTTTTCAAAGCCTTATTTAATTATAATGACAGATCATCTCAGTAAAAGAGATGGTTGAGAAGTGATGAGAAAGAGGTCAACATGACCTTGTCATTAGTGTGCCTGCATTTTCTAAGCAGCAAATTGGTTTTAAGGTACTAAACATGCTTTCGATTTCCACAATAGTTCTTCATGGACTTACAGAATACCTGCAGCATGCTTGAAGGTACATTAGCCAAAATGAAAACCAGAAGTATTCCCTCTTAGGATAAGCTAAGCAAGACATGTAAACATTTGTATGTTTATGCAAAATGCTATATTAGTGTCAATACCTGGTTCACCCAAAAATATAGGAATACTCTTCAAGGGTTTTTCTTTAAAAACTTATATGCCATTTTCAAGCTAATAATTTTCTCCAAATTCTATTAAGTTACTTATTTGGAATCTAATGATAATAGTTTTCTACAAAACACATTTTCCTCATAGCACAAATCCTTGACAGGATATGTTTGCTAATCTCTATTATTCTCTAAAGTTCTTGACCTGTAGATAAAGAAGTGGGTAGGTGATTTATCAGAACACAAAGGCACGGCTGAGCTGTCTCACATGCCAGTTGATTACTTGCCTGGTAGACTTTGTTGTTAATTCTCCCTGGCTTTCAGAGTGAAGTATGGAGAGAGAGTCAATAGAGGCTTGCTGTCCCTGAAAACTGGTGAGTGGGTAATTACAGATAATTATCTGGTTTGGTTGTGGGGGCCCATCTATACTAGAAAGGAGCCTATTACCAAAGCAAGAACAGAAGATAAAACTGAGAAAAAGGGAAGGTTACATTTAAGTTCAAATAACCTAATAAAATAACTTTAAATTTTGTAATGGAATTATGAAGTTTATTCTAAATGAAGATTGAAAAAGACTATATATTTGATTACATAATTTATTTTTATACTTTTGATATAAGTTCTTTCCTAAATATATAATACAGTAATCAATAGATGGTTCACAATACTTATAGGCAAAATACTTATGTTATAGGACATAGTGTTATATCTCTGTGTCATATGGGCAGAATACTTGGCATTATGATTGTAATTTTATAATGATCATGCACCAAGGAGCTTTCCAAGTTATAAATTACTTTGATTACTTACCAGTAGTTACTTCTTTATTAGAGGATCACCTCTGCAAATCCTTGTTCTTTAGCAGTATATTTATTTTTTAATTCATTTTGACTAGCTTGTCAAATACTGCAGAGCTGCTGAATTATTAAAATTTCAGGTATGTAAGCGTGAGCACTAGCGCATGCATTGAGTGTGAGTCAAACTCTGCTCTATGTCTGCATATATGTAAGCATCACACACCCCCTCAGTACTGTTGGTACAATCTATAAAAATCCAACAGTCCAGGGACATCAGAGGAGTAACATATTTTGTGAAGGAGATAAGAAGAGAATGCCACTTAGAAGACGATGTTCTTCATGTTATCCTAACTTGGCATCTCTATCACTTTCTTGGACTGCTTTTAAAATGCTATAAATATAATTTTGATTCCAGGAAAAAGAGGGGCAAAAATTTAAGAAATGTTGCAGAGCTTAACAAAGTCTTTGGCATACAAATTACACCAGTAACATCTAAAATTATAGATCAGGAGAAGTAGCATAGTCAAATGGCAAATGACATGAATTGCCATAATTCATGAAAATCACTTTACTTCTTGAAAATATATTTAAAAACTACTCAGGAGCTAAATTAACTATATACTCACATACAACACACATACCACACACAAGAGAAAAATATATAGTTATCCAACTGGACATAATCCTTTTGGACCAATTGGGTTCTTTCTTTTATATTTCTTTCTATGATAATAACTAAAACAATAATTCTACTCAAATAACTCTAAAATTTGTTCATGCTGCACTCAAGAAATTCTTCTTGGATAATGAAGGCCCATAGGAGGGGGAGAAAAAGACCTTTACTCAAACACGTTGATATAAATTTTCGTTTTATGTTTAAAAAAAAAAAAAGTAGCATCCTAAAACATGGTTCTCAAAGTGGGACTCCTGAAACCTTTTAAAGGATCACAAAGTCCAAATTATTTTTATAAATTACCAGGACATCGCCTTTTTCACTATGTTAACATTTGTATTGATGGGGTAAAAAGAATGGTAGATAAAACTACTGGCACTTTAGCCTGAACCCAGGCAGTGACACTACATTGTGTAAACAGCTATTGTATTCCTCACTATAACACATTGTAGAATAAGATGCTTTCTTAGAAATTTTGTTTTTGCAAATGTTTTTAAGAAAATGTTATCTATGTTAATATAATGAGCTTATTATTATTTTAAAATGTAATACTAAGTACCTTAAAGTTTATTCTAATTTCTACTACAGCAAATGTTGTGCTAGATATTACCCATGTAAATTTCTTTGAAAGCTTCAATAATTTTTAGGTGTTTAAAAGGGCCCAGAAACCAAGCGTGTAAGAACCACTGTCAAAGGATTACCTAATTTTTATGAGAGATGAAAGAGGGGAAGAAAACATGGAAAAGATATTCTGAAGTTCAAAGATGTGCTTGGAAGATGTTGTAACAGGAAAAAAAGAAATAAAAGTTTAAAGCATGTAGAATCCCAATTTTGGTGCCCAGGTATTTTGAGAGAAATTACCTTAATAAAGCACCTGAATTTCTCATTTGAATTTCTCTTGTTTATTTGAACAGGAGGTCTACCCAATCTAAATCTGGAGAACATTCCAGATTTAGTCTGTTGACTTATTTCAGTTACAACAGTATGTTACCATGAAGTAAATTTTGTTTTATTTTGTTTTGAATTAAGTATGGGGGGCTGGGATCCTATTTGTTTAGATAAGATGATATTAATTCTTATCAACAAAAGCAAATGACTAGTTAATCACTTTTAAATTGTCCAATGAAACTTGTGAATATTCTTCAAATAATAATAGCTGACATCCATACTATCATGAATAAAATCAGGAGTATGACTTCTAATTGAAAAACTAAGAGAAGAAATGCTTAGAACCAGAAATAATTCACATTCTCTAGATACACTGGAGGGAGTACATGAAACGATTGCAAGACTAAACTTTTTCATCCCTCAAGAAACACCAGCAACTCCAGGGAAATGTTTATCAGAGCTCAACAAACATAGCAAATCACAAAAATGCAACCCAGGCCCATACACAGCAAACACTTATGTGTGAAAGACAGTCTTTAGACAACATGATGTCATAAACATCTGAAGGCTTTTAAAAAAATTGCTCCTGACAAACATCACAGACAAATACTGACCAAAATACAGATTTACAAAACTACATAATATCAAGATGACACAGGCCCTACATGATCTATGGGGAGGAAGAGGAGGAAAGGCACTGAGGGGGTGCAATACAGATGCATATACAAAGAGATATAAGGCAATCAACGCATGCGCTGGTGTGAACACTTACCTACCTACATTTGAATTTCAATGGTTCCAAGTTCTTCAGGTCACACTCATGGAAACTCCAAAGAATGGAGATCTGGAGAGAAGATCTTAAGTTGAAGAACCTTTATCCCCCTGAGTTTAAGTTTAATGTTTAAAACATTGGTACAGACTAGGTTATAGATCCAGAAAAGTATGCTGCGAACTCCAGTAATTCAACTGAAGTTATGTTGCTCAATTACTAAAAATAAGTTCCTTAAGAAGATTATAACATGTTTATCTTATTCCTAAGACCCTTACAGACAATGTCATAATATTGTTATTTAACTTATTGGTATATAGGACTTAAGAAATTGTGTTAAAATAAAATAAACAGAATTAAAAATATAGTCTCTAAATCAGTATGTATACTACTCGTAAAGTTATGATATTGTTACCTACAGCCTTTTAAAAAAACCCATTCTACAGTCAATGAACTATACATAATAGTTGAAACAGTAAGAACAAGGAAATATGTCTTGATGAAAAATTCCAATATAAATTGGTTAAAAATCTTTGGGCATAAGAAAGAAAGAAGAAAGCTGCCTTTGACTAGATGGAACATCTGAATTTCCAAAAACAAGATATAAAAATTGAAGATAAAAACCGATGTAAGAATGAGGTGACACCTTAGATGTTAAGTAGGTTTTAGCTCTATAACAATGAGAAGGAAACTGACATACAGCCACCAATAGAATAACTAGTGTTAAAAACCTCATACACAAATGTGTAGGTACAAATACAGGCTTCATTGTCAGTTTCCTGTTCTGTATCCTTTAGTTGATTGATCAGGAATGTGGAGGTTTATTCTAATCTAGTATTGAGGACATAAAACTAGATTACTTCCATGTGTTCAAAATCAACTTCAAATCAAATAAAGCTTTTTTTACACAAAACATGCATGTGTATTTTGCACAAAGATTACCCTTTAATTCTCACAGACACACAGAGATTTCAAAAAGAAAGAAAAAGAAAGGAGCAAATAAAGATCTTTTAGTATTTAGAATATTGGAGGTTCAAAACAATACATTTATTCAAAAAGTTCATAAAAAAAAAGAGTAGTCAAAAATTTTTCTGGGTTCTGAAAATAAAAGTCTCTGCACTGCAAAACTTCTCATTTGTAACAGTTCTAAAGATTGATGACAAAATCACATGCATGAGAGTAACATAAATTAGCAGCAACAACCAAAACCCCCAAAGCAAAACATCACAAGATGGGAAAAAATGCTTCTTTATTCTTCTTAGGAGGTCCAACACACTTTCTGTTCTCAATCCAATGATACCTAGTGAGTATGTCTTAGTTCAATAGATAATTTTCCCCTTCTTACTCAAGGTTAAATTATTTACTACACATCAACTCTTATTATAATGAATAGTGCCACAAAGACATTTCACACATATGCTTGCTCTGATTTTAAACTCAATGCTTTCACCTCAGGAAGAAAATGGTCTTTATAGTACTAGTTAGTCCTTTTTTCCATTCTCCCAAGAGGGCTACTGATAGTTGTTGCTTAAATACTTTTTATTAAGAAAAACCAATCCAGTCTGCCCAAATAGGGCACAGCTAAAATAATTAGCACATGTATACAAATTTAAGTGTACACCAGAATTTTTGTATAGTGAACTA
This sequence comes from Geosciurus inauris, assembly GCA_004024805.1. Classification (NCBI taxonomy): domain Eukaryota; kingdom Metazoa; phylum Chordata; class Mammalia; order Rodentia; family Sciuridae; genus Geosciurus; species Geosciurus inauris. Next base: position 101,347 of record PVHX01000079.1, on the reverse strand, counting down.
AGCTAAATGCCAGGTTAATTTTATATCCCAACATGCATTCCTAACAAACATGTATTTAAAAACATAAATAGTCCTTATTTTAAAGATGATTATTGGCTTTAAAGTAAAGAATTCTAGTGACCTTGGACCATTTTGATTTGGTTTTTACACCTTAAAATCACATTGTTATTTATGAATCATGTTAAGAAGACATATATGCATAGCCAAAAGATTTAATTTCCTGTCAATATCCTTGTTTTTCAGATGGTATTTAACTGTTTTGTTTTGTTTTTTTTTTTTTTTTTGGTAAATGAGACAATATAGGCTGTTCAGTGTTAGATTTTATTTGCAGTTAAAAATCAGGATTGCTAATTTTTATAAAAGTTAATTTACACAATGATACCTTTCTGGTTTTAGTTTCTCTCTGAATGGACTTTTAAAGTGTCCTAAATTAGAGATTCACTGGTATTTGGTCAAAATCTATTATTCACCTTTGGTGTTAGCCTCAACTCTTGGAAGGCCAAATGGCTGAGTGCTTGCTTCACTGCCAGTTCTGGAACCTAGAGATCTGTGCATGATCAATGGTCATGTGCTTGATAACCATCATATTTCAACTAGTCTAGCAAAATCAGTAATAAATATAAGACCTAGTCTTTCAGATTTATTGTTACTACCTTAATATTTACTACAAAACAAAGGTAAGCATTCCATGCACAGAGAAAAATTTCCCCATGAGTTTCCTATGTTGAAAATCTATAAATCAAATGAAACATAAATGTATATTATTCAAATATTAAAATGCTGCAATAATTAATGATGGAGACATTACAAAATATAAAAATCAAATCAAGGAAGAATAGAATATTCTCTTCAGAATTTACAACATAAATTGTTAGAAACTTTTTTATTTTAAATCAATTCCATCTAAGCAATGAGTCTTCAATAGAAAGTTCAATTTGGGCATCTCTATATTTTGTTAAGCAAAACATAAACCAGAAAAACACTTTGCCACCTCAGATTTTCACAATGAGGATAATATTGAAAACAGTAACATCTATGATTAATCATCAATCCAGACATAAATCAAGTACAGGAAAGAAAACCACATTAGAGAATGAGAAACTCTGTATGTATTTTGCTCTTCCACTTCCCTGGGTTAAAGGTGGGCATCTATGTAGTATTACAATGCCAAAGGTGCTACCACTGCAGGAGCAATCTGGAGGATAAGAATGCCAAGAAAGTATTGCTCCTGTGATTATATAAGGCCAAACTTTAAGTAATAGGCTACTAAAAGTACTGACAAAATAATTACAATAAACATTTCATTTTTGTGATATAGAATTTTAGATTTCTGCATCTAGAAGTTCATTCTATAATGGCCAAAGCTGAATATTAAAGCCAATATTTGAATATGTGGAATTACACCAAAATGTGCATTTGATACACCTCTGCTAAAAAAACCAAGTTTTTAAGCTGTCCCTTAAAAGTATTGAAGCAATAGTTTAGAATCATTACGACTAAAAGCTAACCTAGTCTAATTGTTTAAACTTAGTAGGCAGAATTAGCAAGAGGCACCAAAATATCTGCTTTCAATGAAACATTTTTTTTAACTGTAGCAGAACTTCAAGAATGCAACCTGCTTCAGTTAACTGATTAGAAAGCCCTGTTGGAGACAAAGTAAAAATTAAGAAATTTATTGACTTTTTTTTTTGTAAAAAAGTAAATGAAGAACAAAAGTAAATAAGGAATAAGCCTAACAACTTAGCTGCACAGCAAAATATTTAATGCACTTAATTAATTTAACACACTAGAGTATTTTAATTTCATAGCCTGGGATCTAAAAGATGTGAACTTAAAATTAAGTACATCTCCCATGACTTTATAATTAAAAAAAAAAGATGAACAGAAAATCCCATTTAAAACAGTATACTGGAAAATATCATTTAAAAAAGATGTTTGCAAAGATATAATTTCACATTTTGAATTTTTCCCTCTTAGAGTTAGACAAAAAAATTCTAGTATGTAGGAAATACATGGAAGTATCAATTGGCTTGTACTCATAGTAAGTAAACTCTGAAATAGTTCCTCAAACATGCAAAGCAAATCTTTTTTCAAAATATCTAATGTTAGGAAATGTTCCTTCTCACCTGTAATAAAGTTCATACTGAAAATATAAAGAGAAATGTGTAGTTCAGGCCAAAGTACTTTTTAGTTTTAAATCAGTATCATTTCTTATTCACTTCTACTCCTTTAATTTTTTTTAAAGTATGAAGAAAGTTAAATTAACCCAAGTTATTGTACTGGGTTCACTAGAAAAATTAATAGCATGATTAAACATGTAAAATTACTGAAGTAGTCAAAATTAATTACGAATTAAATGATCTTTAAATAGAAAATACTTCACAGACCTAGACCAGATCCTTCAATAACATACTCAATGAGTTACATTTCCTACATCACAGATGGCTTCCCTTCAAACATAATTTAGTTACTATAAGTCTATGCAGTGAATAAATGTGAAAATTACCATGAAGGTATCTTAGAGAAATTTCAGGAAACCATCAAAAAGAAAAGGAAAAAAAAAACAAATTAGTTTTTTAAAAACAAGGCTTTAAGATATTAGAGAAAAATTAGTTCAACTTGTAGAAACCATATGTGTATCAATATACATATATACCATATATGTATATCACATACCTATATATAAAATACAGGTTAGATGAAGAAGCCACAGACTGTGTATATTATGTTAATATAGAAGGGATTCATTTTTCCTTAATGATGAAATGTTTATTGCCTCTACTTTTTTCTTATAGCATAGCTTATGTAAAACAAATAAGTTCAGTATTTATTGCTTATCATCATTTAAAACTTCCTTTAGATTTATATAATCTTTTCTTCCTATTTTGTGTCTCTAGCACAACTGTAAAACAAAAAAATTAAACTTATCAATTACAGAGTTTTCCATTACATATTTATTTTTTAATCACAGCCACTTGAAATATAACAATGCTTGCCCATGAACAGAAGAAACCAGAACAGGGTATTATTCTGGTCTCCAAGTACTCTGCTTAAGATTATAGGCTTGTTTCTACTCAAACCTGTTATTACCTTTCAAGTGTACATATGCAGACTTACCAAGTTTGTGAATCGTCTATGGAAAATTTTTAACTGCTATTCTGGAACTTGCTACCTGTTTTCAATGCTCCTTTTTGCTACTGCCATATACCCGAATAGGAAATATAAACTAATATTCTTGGAAAGAGTTTATAATGATTCTAACTTATTTAATGAAGAAAATGCTTTCTAATAACCTATTTCTCTTCCAAGGGCTGATTATGTTAATCAAGGTTTTAGACAATACTAAGTATTCAGAAAGTCAACCAAGAAATATTTTCCAAACTATGTTCTAAAGAATGTAATAGAGATAGTCTCTGACTTATTATGGTTGGACTTGAGGTTTTTTGTTTGTATGTGTGTGTGTTTGCTTTATGATGGTGTGAATGTAGCACAGTGAATCCCAACATCAAAAATATATATACACAAGACACTAATAAGAAAAACTATAAATAGCAGGTCAGTAGAGTAGAAGGAAGTGAGCAGGGGTAATAGGAGAAAGAAGGATGTACTGGGGATTGAATTAGAGCAAACTGTATGCCATGCTTTTGAAACTATGACAAAATGTATCCTAATGTTTTATATAAATAAAAGGATTCAATAAAAACAAAAAGGAGCACATGGTTGGAAGAAAGGAGCTTAAAGGTTTTCACCATAAAGAAATGATAAACAAGGAGACAGATATGTTTAATCTGATTTAAATACTACACAATGTATATATATGCATCAAAACTTCACACTATACCCCTATAAATATATACAATTTTAATGTTTTTATGCACTGGTTAATTTTTCTAAAGTCTAAAATCATAAAAAAACCAGGAATTCAATGTGAGGCTATAAGAAAATATAAATATACAAATATAATTAATATAAATATATTAAATTAATATAAATATATAAACAGTTCTAGATAAGGGGAGGTAGAAGTGAACGGAAAAAAAATTGTTACGTGTGGACAAGATGGAAAAGGAAACTTAAGTATAAAATAATTTGGTGCTCTGCCAAAGTGCTACTTTTCAGGAGGAAAAAATCTTCATGAAACATTCTTTTGGAGATGTGATTAAAGATTATGTATTTGACACAAACTGGACACTGAATAAATATTTGTCCAATTATAAAACATCAAAATAAGCCGGGTGCGGTGGCTCAAGTCTGTAATCCAGCACTTAGGGAGGCTGAGACAGGAGAATTGTGAGTTCAAAGCCAGCCTCAGCATTGGCAAGGTGCTAAGCAACTCAGTGAGACCCTGTCTCTACATAAAACACAAAATAGGGATGGGGATGTGGCTCAGTGGTCGAGTACCCCTGAGTACAATCCCCAGTACCAAAAAAAAAAAAAAAAAAAAAAAAAAAAAAAAAAAAAAAAAAAAAAAACCATCAAAACAAAAATAGTTCAAACTTTTGAATATCTGCAGGGTGCAGTGGTTAATGCCTATAATCCCAGGGACTAAGGGAATCTAAGGCAGAAGGATTGAAAGTTTGAGGTCTGCTTCAACAACTTAGTGACACACTGTATTCAAATAAAATAAAAAGGGCTGGGGATGTAGCTCACTGGTGAAGTGACCCTGAGTTCAATCCCCAGTAGTGCAGGAAAAAAAAAATCAAATGGTACAAAAATAAAGAAGCGTTTTCATTACCTGTGTTTCCTTACCTGTGTTCAGGAAACTTGTTTTACTTTCTATTTAAAGGATGTAAAAAGGGGCTGGGGTTATGGCGCAGTGGTAGCGTGCTCACCTAGCACGCGGGAGGCACTGGGTTCGATCCTCAGCACCACATAAAAATAAAATAAAGATATTGTGTCCACCTACAACTAAAAAAATAAAAATAAAAAAAAAATTTAAAAAAAAAAGGATGTAAAAATGTGTATGGCTCAGAGTTTCACTATAAATATACTAAGTGTCAGTCCACTTCGAGGATTAATCAACTATCTGAAAATGTTTTCTTCAGGGAAACTGTTAGTGGATCTTTGTGATCAGTTTTAGTACTATCTTATCTGGATGTTTAACTGATTTTATCCATGAAGCTAGAAACTCCCTAAGTATGGATAAGGGTTAGGTTATTGGGCCCAAAGACAGTTAATTTTTCTGCTGGGGTAGAAAGGAGGTATTTCTCACTCATATAATCTGATAAATTAGCAAAGGCTGTGTACTGATATTTAATGGTAAATCACATAAAAAAGAACTTCATGTGCCAATGCGAATAAATAGTGCCTCCTGAGTTTCATAAAGCTCCTTGGAGGGGGGTGTCAATGACTCATCTACGTGGACAGGATTAATACCAAATGATCTAAAGAAAGCCTAATGTTTAAGTCTTTAAACACAAATTTCAGTGAAAAAAGTAAGTAAATAATAAACACAATAATAAAGATGTTTAATAGTAATGCAAAGTAAACCAAACAGGACAGAAGTTAAAGCATTAAAAGAAAATGATTCAGTCCACAAACTAAGAAACTCATGACAAAACAGAAGAAAGAAACGGAAGACCACAGGCAAAAGTTTGTTCCTTAAAAATACTAATGATACCTAACTTTATGTATGACTGCATATATGTTGTGATTGTATACAACTTACAACTAGAGAACTGATATGTTATCCTCTATCTATGTACAATGAATCAAATTGCACTCTGTTATCATGTAAGCCTAAATAGAACAAATAAATAAATTAAATATGAAAAAAATGTGTAAAATAAAAACTCAGGCAAAATGATTTGAAACAGTACCATTAAAAAAAATACTAATGATAATTTTTGTTTTAGCTACTAAATTTTAAAAGGTAAATTCAATGTGCAGTGCTTGGAACAAAAACCCACTTGCCCCATAATAATATGAGGAAAGTTAATATAGCATTCCAAAACATCTAAGTTATTTCTTGGGAATACTTGAACACTAGAATAAAGGCAACTCTTAAAAATCTATTTAAAGTCTGCATACTGTGCATGTTGTTAATCATCACCTTTTCAGTACATTGAAATTTCCCTACATTGAAATTCTATTATAGGAACTCAAATCACTATCTGCTTTAGATTAGAATTAGTGATGCTTTTGAGAACCATTTGGCTGCTTGGCAAACTCTTACACAGATTTTTTGAACAACTTTCTCAAAGACAAAAAACTAGTTGAGATGCCTAATGACAAATTCTATTATATCCAAAGCTGCTATAATAACTTGATGACTAGTTTCTTTCATTTATCTTTCTAGAACATTCTCCCACTTAGCACTTTCCCTACTTGAAGTGTCCAAGATCAAATGAAGTTAAAAGATAAGGAAGCAACACGAATGACTGACCAATGGTTTCTTAATGCAATCCAGACAGCTGTGTACTAGGGTCAAATTTCAGTTACTTAGGAACTAGCTATTCACTTTGTAGATTACCTGAACTTTGTCCTTTCTGTTTCTCCTATTCATAGTCAAGTTATTTTCTCTTCAAACGATTCAGCAGAAAGGAGGAAAAACAGAAGTAACTGACCCTATAAAGGCCACCAAATGTTATTAGCTCAAGTTTAATAAGGTGGCCATTTCATTAACAAAAACTATTTTATATTTTAGTATGGATAATTTTAAAATTTAGAGGTTTAAAACTGGTAGCCCTTGAACAGAATAAAACCTGAAGATACTTTCTATTTAATCTGTACAAGATTAAGATTAAAAAAAAAATGGGACCAAATATTTAAGATTCATATATTGTATGAAAAACCAGATTTTCAGCTTCCTTCCTCCCCAGATAAAAACATCTGACAGTATTTGGCTAAACTGTCACATATTAACAGCTAACCAAATAGTAGTAGCTCTTCCTTTTCAATAAGACAAGGGCTCTTCGATCTGCCATAGTCCCCACAGCTCACTGTTAATAACATCAAATGTTAAATGTCAGTAGTGATTTCTCAAAGTTTGGTTTTTTTTCTTTTTGAGTTATTGAGAACACTTCTTTAGAGCCTTAAGTGCCAAAAGTGAAAAAAAATAAAAAATATGCTGAGAGGGCCATGTACTTGTAGAAAACATCAAAGTATAGTATTACACATTCAATAGGCAAATGAAATGTCTCTATAGAAAGACAACAATGTAAAATGCCATTATGAAACCAACCACAGAAAGACCTTATTTGGCTTACATGCCAGGAACATACTGGAATTGGAGTGTTTGATCCGCATACTATTTCATGTAAGACAATAAAGAAATGAGTGATATTTTTGACACAAAAGTGTTATGAAGTTTTAAAATCATTTTTTTTTTTTTTTTTTGTACTGGGGATTGAACTCAGGGGCACTCGGCCACTGAGCCACATCCCCAGCCCTATTTTGTGTTTTATGTAGAGACAGGGTCTCACTGAGTTGCTTAGTGCCTCGCCATTGCTGAGGCTGGCTTTGAACTCGCGATTCTCCTGTCTCAGCCTCCCTAAGTGCTGGGATTACAAGCGTGAGCCACCGCGCCCGGCTTTTAAAATCATTTTTTTCATCAACTTAATCACATAGGCCATCTGAAAATGGGTGAAAAGCTTCTAAAACTTGTTTACAGAGAAGAAACTGCTTTTTAAAAATATTTTATCCAATTTCTAAAATGAGCTAGCTGCAATTACTTTGAACTTTATTTTTCTAAAGCCAGATTTTATTAAAGATTCTTTTTTCTTCCAAGTAAATGTATCTAGAATAAAATAATTTTACTTCTAAAGACAATTTTATGTCTTAAAGCTACTTCTGGAAGTAATAAAAGTAATAAACATGAAGCTACTTTTAAATTTTGCTTATTTTAAAAATGTTTGCAGCAAGAAAGCTTAAACCAACCATAGCATTGTTTTTTAGGTTTGAGACTGATTAACAGAGGCCACCATTCAAATACTAGTCCCATTTGGTGAATGAGACCATTTTGTAATTTTGAAACAATGTAACAATGTGAGTTAATTATTAATTTTATATGCCCTTATGAATTCTTTGTTCATCATTTTTCAAAAATATTTGTTGTGTACTATAATGAAAATAATTTTGAAGTTTTCCCCCAGAGATAAAGCAAGTTTTCAGTTTTGTTTACCATTCTCATTGCTATAGTTCATCAGCATGCCACAAAAGACAGTCAAGAGCTTCTCATTGGCGGGATCTGTTCTACTGCACAGTGACCTTAAATGGTCAATTACAATCTGTGCACCACCTGCTTGGTCAACTGCACTTCTGCCCTCATCTGTAAAACAAAGAGTTAAATTAAAAATAAAACAAAAAAGAAATGTACCTTATAATTTCAAATATAAAACATAACAGTGTTTGTTATCCTTTATTTAGTGAGTAAGGAGAAAATAAACATAGGCAGGACACTAAATATGTCTTTTGAAAAAAAACAACAACAAATAAACATGGAAATGGGGGTGGGATGGGAAAAACAGACAACCATTTCTTATTCTGAGAAAAAAGATTATCTTCTTGGCATCATACAGAAGCTAAAGGAACTTCTCTGTCCTAAAGTTGATGCTGTGAAACTTATCACCCCAACCTCTTCACAAAAGACAATTCTGTGTAAGAACAAAAAAGAACTAAGTGACGGTGTTTGGCAGAGATTTTTTCTCAGCTTGGAAATCATTAACTATATCTTCCTATTGGTGGTGTTATATAGGACACAGTATAATTCAAGATCACAATATGTAATTTCTAAATATTAGTACCAGGGTCTTTTTAATGGCATTTTCTATTGTCCAGAAGCATATTATCTTCTTTTCATTCTTGATTTGTTTCAATTTTCTTTATTCCCTCTATTCTAGCTTATGCCAAATACATTTCAATATCACAATTAGTGATCAAGCAAAGGTCAAATATACTCTTCATCATGTATATATCTACACTGCATGGAACAAATGTCATTTAACTGTTAGAACATATGAATAGCTTTGGAATACCTTCTAATCATTGAACACTGAAATGGAAAGAGATAAAAGATGTCATCCTTCTAAATCTGACCTCCTTATATAAAATATGATAGTCTCTAGAACAGTGCTGTCCAACAGAAATATGCAAGCCACATGTGTACTAAATTTATTAAGTACCCACATTAAGAGTAAAAAAACAGGTTAGAAATTAATTTCAGTAAAATTTTATTCAATTTGATATATCTAAAATTCAATATGTAATAAATATACACATTATCTTAAAAAATATTTTCTTAGTTGTCAATGGACTTTATTTTATTTATATGCAATGCTGAGAATCAAACCCAGTTCCTGACACATGCTAGGCAAGTGCTCTACCACTAAGCCACAAACCCAGCCCAATATATACATTATTAATGAAATATTTTATATTCTCTTCTTTGTAACACATCTTCAATACCCATGTGTATTTTACCCTGATCTCAATTCAGACTAGCTATTTCAGTTGCTCAATAGCCAAATTTGATAACTGGCTACCATAATGGACAGTTCGGCTATAGGAAAGGTAACAAAAGGATTAGTACAATAGCTTACAAGGTACTTAATAACTATGAAGTTAGTAAACAAAAGATTTAAATTTTCTGAATAAAAGGAGTGAGACTAAAGTCATACTTTTACAAGTGATACTGAATTAGACAATGAAAATATATGATTTCTTATGGTATACGCATGCTAATATTTCTCGGGGAAATAATTTTGCAAATTTTAAAGTAAATTATCCTAAAATAATAAAATAGTTTTGTATATTCAACTTCATACCATGTCTACTTAGTTTTTTTGTACTGCTATAGATGCAGATCAGGACCCTACCCTAATAAGATCACAGAAAATTCTTACATTGCCAGAGTAACCAGTAGATGAACCAGTCAAGAATGTCATTCAAATCTCACTTAGCAATCTGGTTTCCAAAGTTTCATTTTCCAATAAAATAAATACAAATTATCTAAGTTATTGGGCAATTTGGATGTAGATGATGTATCAGAAATGGGACTTTAGGATTATCAATCTACATCCTTGACATTTAATAATATAAATGTACAGTATCTCCCATTCTTAAACTGCAAACTCCAACAGTATTTGATTCTAATTGCTGAGGAAATATGAGCTTTCAAAATAAAAACTGCACATGCTCAGGAAGAAATCTTAGAAAATAGCTAACTAAGCCTTAGATTCACAAAACCAAAGTTTAGAAACAACATGGAGCCTATTTGCTGTAATATTTAAAAGATAAACTAGCTTCGTATCAATACTAGGGCAGTCAATAGTCAAAAATTCAATAATTTAATCAATTTTAAAACAAATTTACTCAACAAATTTGTAATGCAATAAATAAAGGCCAACTGCTTATTTGTATTTCAGAGTCGCAATGCTTTTTTTTCTCTTCTTTCCTTCTCCTTCCATTCCTGTGTGAACTGTCTATAATATAGCACTTTACTCATGAGTCACTGAGAGTTGGTTACAAAGTATGAGCCTAACCTCTGTTAGAAAAATTATTACCAAATTTGAAAGGAAAAAGAAAACAAAGCACATATTATAATAGTTATCAGTTTCTTGGTTATTATTTTTTTTGACAAAACAGAAAAATAAGGTGAAAGGGGATTTTACTAAAATACTTAATACACTCTGCAGATTCAAAGGAACAAATAAATAATGCTGTGCTCCTTTACCAAAACCATGACAGAATTTTAAATTATATCAGAACAACTGTCACTACACAGGTCCATATACATTGATTATCTATAGACAAGGTAACTCTATTGCTTTATGTTATACTACTAAAGTACTGGTGATCACTTAAAAATAATTTCCAAAAAGTTCATTATCATAAATTTTCATATCCCTGAACGTAGGCTTACTTTTGGCTTTTTCATAAGTAACATCAAACTTGTGAAACGTCCTGAGTTGTTACTCTAAAATATACTTTGTAGCTTAATTTCCCATAATTATGAGGTATTGAACAACACCCTGCTATAGGTCATGCTACCTTCTTTAATGAGGACCTGTCACAGAATGAAGTTTCCAGCATAAGTATGATCTTTCTTCAAACCAGGTAAGAGCAGGGCTCTGTACTCCCATTACCCTTCTGCAGCCAGAAGCAAGAAGCAATAAAATTTATGTGTTATAGTTACGTCTCATGAATGAGGGGAAAAAATGTTACTAGTTGGTATTCTATTATTAGGTATAAGCTACACAATAAGGGTGAGGAAAAGACCTAAAAAGCAACCACTGGGTATAACTGGTATGTTATAGTGTATCCTGTTTTGGATTTACTTGTATACTTCCCTGAATACGCTGTCCTTACTCATGGACAGCAAATGCCTAACATGTAGTAGACACTCAATATTATTTGAATGAATGGGGTTTTTTGGCTAGATTTTGGTTAATTTACCACTATCTTGAGGGCATGTGAATATGTTACTGTGTGGGAGAAAAGAGGGATGAAGAACAATAATGAAAATCATTTACTTTTTTACTCTGTTTTAACTACCACTTGCTCTTTATATATTTAATTCTGCTTGTTCCTGAACTCTATGGATGGAATTAAATATGGAATGAAATAAAATAGATTCATGTATTGTTTTTTTAACCTAGCTTTTTTTTGGGGGGGGGGGTAACTGGAGATTGAACTCAGGGGCACTCGACCACTGAGCCACATCCCCAGCCCTATTTTGTATTTTATGTAGAGACAGGGTCTCACTGAGTTGCTTAGCGCCTCGCTGTTGCTGAGGCTGGCTTTGAACTTGCGATTCTCCTGTCTCAGCCTCCCTAAGTGCTGGGATTACAGGATTGTGCCACCACGCCCAGCTTTTACCCAGCTTTTTATATTCAATGTTATGTTTGTGAAATCCATCTGCTTTTTAAATGTTTCCCTGTTGAATAAAATATTTGTCAATTCTTTGGGTTATGTGGGGTTGATCCTAGATTGGAGCCACTACTTGCAGTGCATAGACGATAATGTTGGCTCACAGTCTTCATGTCTTACATTGTGAATAATGACCAACGAGTTTCCAAAGCCAGTGTACCCTTCCTCCAGCAATGTGAGCGTTCTAGTAGCTCCACCCCTTCACTAACCCTTAATATTCATTATTTAATTTTTAAAGCTAAGGAAATTTGATAGGTAAGGTTTAACCACGTCCAGAACATACAGGTGCAAATCTTGGATGTCAGTTTATTTTTCTTTATAGTTAATAGGGCAGTGAATTTAATGTCAAGAGTAAACAACATGCATATATATTTTAAAAAGCAGTTCAAAAGTTGAGGAAGGAGGACAAATAAACAGGAACACAGATACATAGGTACTAGAATTAGAAGGAAAAAAAAATGAAAAGGAAGCCAAGTAGCTGGTGGAAACTACCAAGGCTTTGTATCATTAGAAACAACTGTGGAACTTTCTATATCCATGCTTGTAGAAAACCCTATTTATAACATCAGCAAATACACTGTATGTTTTATCATTTCTATCAATATAGTTTTCTAAGAAGAGAAATTAGAAGGCCCTAATATTTGAAAGACTGAGGAGAAAAATTGGCGGGGAGGAGAAGCACTCTGATATATGAACTCAATTTTGAAAATATTAGCTCTATCACTTCCCAGCTGTGTGACCTTGGACAATTAGCTCTTGAAAGTTTCTGACTTTCCATTTCCTCAGTTATAAATGGGTTGTGGTCTGTAATCCCAGCACTTAGGGAGGCTGAGACAGGAGAATCGCAAGTTCAAAGCCAGCCTCAGCAATGGCAAGGCGCTAAGCAACTTCATTGAGACCCTGTCTCTACATAAAACACAAAATAGGGCTGGGGATGTGGCTCAGTGGTAGAATGCCCCTGAGTTCAATCTCCAGTACCAAAACAAAAACAAAAACAAACAAAAAAATGGGGTGTGGTAAGACTTAAATGAGATAAAACATAAAGGCCCTAATACAGTGTTTGGCATTCAATCCACATTGGATTAGCAGTTCTTCTTCCCCTTCTCAGTCTAAATCACATTTGCCTCAATTGTCTACCAATACGATGAGAGGGAGTCCCAGAAGAATGCTTTTGATATAAAACAAATCTGTAACCTGCAATAGCATATTTTAATCTAAAATTAACTTCTCAGAATATTAATGTTTTTATAACTTAAAATCTACATAATTTTCATGCTGGCATCAAATACAAATAATGAATTATACCTTTACACAGCTGATATTAGTTTTCTTCCCCCCTAATTATTTGTATAATAAATGGGGATGGATGTGTTGGGGTACACCTGTAATCCCTGCAACACAGGAAACTGAGGAAAGGGATCACAAAGTCTGAGGGCAGCCCGGCATCTTAGTGAAACCCTGTCTCAAGATAAAACATAAAAGGTGCTGAGGATATATCTCAGTGGTAGAGCTATAATACTGGGATCAATCCCTAGTACCAAACATAACAAAAAAGTAGCAGGATCCTGGTTTTGTATGCATATATCCACTCAAATGACTTACTTCCAACTACAAGTTAGGATCCTTTTTGACATTAGGAAAAGTTACCGTACTGATAATTATGATGGATCACCAAAGAAAATTACAAGTGCATGAGAGAAGGAAATACCAAGAGCTGATTACACTAAAAAGAAACTTTCCTCTACATTTTGTTAAAAATTAAAATGAAAATGAGAAAAATTTGTGTGAGTGAAGATATTATTGAATAAATTATCTTTTGTTTTCAAAGAAGTTTTAGAGTTCACTTTTAACATTCTGGAATGTCCTGTTTTTGTACACTGGCTCCTTCTTTCTGGATTTTATAAAAGTATCCTGCACATAACACTCTCCAAGTGTTAACAAAACTCCCTGTGCATATATATACACACACACTACAGTAAGCACTTGGTGTTCTATGCAATTAAAGGCAGTACACAGCTACAAATGCTTTTTAAAGTTACTGAAAGCTAAAGAACTGAGAAGCAAAGATTAACCCTCCCAGACTTTTTTTTTTTTGTGGTGCTAGGGTCTGAACCCAGAGCCCTGAACCTGTTAATCAAGTGCTTTATGCTGAGCCACATCGCCAGCCCTACAAATAACTTATTGTAAATATACTGTAGGGTTAACGACATGGTGATTGGGGAATTAATAAGATAAATTAGAAAATATACTTTTTCTTATATTTTAATGTGGACTTTGCTTAAAGAAATTATGGTCAAGTATCAGCATTGTGAAGTGGAACATGGATGGTCTGAACTCTAATTCAATGCTCCCTCAATAAATACTTTTTAAAATCTTTAATTTTTTAAATTGGAGATTATAACTATACATAATAGTGAGACTCACTGTGCCATATCCATACTTGCACATAATTTGCTCAATCTAAACGCTATTTTAAAAAGGTCTATTACCCTTTTCATTTAGTTAGTATGATAATAGCAGTGTCTTAGCCACAACTGGAAATCGACTGTTAAAGATTCATTTCTGAAAAATTCTTTGGTACCTTTCTAAAAAAATTCTCTTTAGGATATCCAATATTAAGACCAATCTATACCATACAATAGCTCTCTAAAGTGCAAAATCAACAGAAGAAAGTTGTCTGGCAGAATATATTTCACATCTAAACATTTCATGGCTTGATGTAGTAAAATAAACACAATTTTCACATCCACATGTGAACAGCCAGGCCCAGTGGTATGTGCCTATAGCCTCAGCTACTCAGGAAGTTAAGATAAGAGGATCACTTGAACCAGGAGTTTGAGACCAACCTGTATAACACAGGGAGACCCCATCTCAAAACAAAATACAAACATATCAAAACTCACAGTCATAAATCCATTCACTGACATCTATTTTGAGAAAAATTGATAAAACTCCTAGACAATGTGCTTTAGTAACAACATTGAGAAACACAGCAAAATATGAACCAATTACATTATCTTCTTTAACTTTATAAACTTATATGCTTAAAAACATGAACAATACCTTAACTGCTCTACACAATCGTGTCACATATCCCTATCACATTACTCATTGTCTATCCAAACTCACAGCTTTCTAAAGCTCTCTCCCTTTCCCAACTTCTGTATTCTTAATAGAAATCATGTTTTATATTTCATGGAAAAAACATAAAATATCAGGTTCAATCTTCTTCACTTTTTCATTCTCTCCACATGGAATCATATGCATTTTCCCCAATTTCTTTAGGTAATTCAAGCTCAGTTATTGCCAATTTATAGGGCAGAAAAGAAAATGAACCTCACTCACAATAGACTCCAAAAAATATTTGTGAATGAATTTAACAAAAGAGTTGAAAGACCTCTACAATGAAAACTACAGAACACTAAGGAAGGAAACTAAAGAAGACCTTAGAAGATGGAAAGATCTCCCATGCTCAGTATAGGCAGAATTAACATTGTCAGAATGGCCATACTACCAAAAGCACTATACAGATTTAATGTAATTCCTATCGAAATCCCAATGATATTCTTCATAGAAATAGAAAAAGCAGTGGTGAAATTCATTTGGAAAACTAAGAGAATCAGAATAGCCAAAACAATCCTTAGCATGAAAAGTAAACCAGGAGGCATCACAATAGAAGACATTAAATTATACTACAGAGCTACAGTAACAGAAATGGGATGGTATTGGCACCAAAACAGACAGGCAGACCAATGGTTCAGAACATAAGACATAGAGACACACCCATATAAATACAGTTATCTCGTACTAGCCAAAGGTGCCAAAAACATACATTGGAGAAAAGATAGCCTCTTCAACAAATGGTGCTGGGAAAACTGGAAATCCATATATAGCCAAATGAAATTAAACCCTTCTCTCACACCCTGCACAAAACTCAACTCAAAGTAGATCAAGGACATAGGCATTAGACTAGAGACCCTGTGTCTAACAGAAGAAAAAGTAGGCCTAAATCTACATCATGTCAGCTTAGGAACTGACTTCTGTAACAAGATTTCCAAAGTGCAAGAAGTAAAATCAAGAATAAATAAATGAGATAGAATCAAACTAAAAAGCTTCTTCATAGCAAAGGAAACAATCAAGAATGTGTGCAATGGCACATGCCTAGAATCCCAGCACTTTGAGGGGCTGAGACAGGAGAATTGTGAGTTCAAAGCCAGCCTCAGCAATGGCAAGATGCTGAGCAACTCAGTGAGACCCTGTCTCTACATAAAACACAAAATAGGGCTGTGGATGTGGCTCAGTGGTCGAGTACCCCCGAGTTCAATCCCTGGTACCAAAAAAAAAAAAAAAGAATGTGAACAGAGAGCCTGCAGAATGGGAGAAAATCTTTACCACATGCATCTCAGAACATTAACCTCCAGGATATACAAAGAACTCAAAGAACTTAACACCCAAAAGCAAATAACCCAATCAATAAATGGGCTAAGGAAATGAACAGACACTTCACAGAAGAAAAAATGTAGTGAACAAATGAAAAAAAAGTTCAACATCTCTAGCAATTAGAGAAATGCAAATCAAAACTACCACACTGAAATTTGATCTAACTCCCATCAGAATGGCAATTTTCAAGGATACAAGCAACAATAAGTGTTGGTGAGGATGTGGGGGAAAAAGGTACACTCATACATTGCTGGTGGGACTACAAATTGGTGCGACCACTCTGGAAAGCAGTATGGAGATTACTTAGAAAACTTGGAATGGAACCATATTTGACCCAGCTATCCCACTCCTCAGTCTATACCCAAAGGTCTTAAAAACAGCATACTACAGTGATGCAGTTACATCAATGTTTACAGCAGCTAAATTCATAATAGCTAAACTATGGAACCAACCTAAATGCCCTTCAACAGATGAATGGATAAAGAAAATGTGGTATATATACACAATGGAATATTATTCATCCATAAAGAAGAATGAATATGGCATTTGTTGGTAAATGGATAGAAGTGGAAACTATCATGCCAAGTGAAATAAGCCAATCCCCCAAAACCAAAAACTGATTGTTTTCTCTGATATGCGGATGCCAACTCGCCAAAGAGGGGGAGAGAACAGAAGTATTTTGGATTAGACAAAGGGAAATGAAGGGAAGGGCAGGGGTAATGGGAATAGGAAAGGCAGTAGAATGAATTGAACTTGACTATCCTGTAGTGGCACCCTCCTCCACAGAAAATCTTAATTAAGCTTCTCCAGAAATCTGCCCCATAATTGATCTTAGGACTATCAGCAAAAGAGTCTCTACAAGAGTTCAATGTAGTTAAATTTCCTATTTCCTGTTGCTCTATCTTACTTGGTGACTGGCCTGAAAGAGATCAGCACTCCAGGTGCCGAATGCCCCATGCCCCTTTGCTAGTTTTTTCACAAACATTTATGAACCATCTAGTATAGTAACAATATAATTGGTTATAAAAGTGTGTTTGCAAATGCAAAGTGTGGTAGGACAGACAGGTCCTTAACAAGGCCTCTGGCCTTGAGCCTGAGCTTCACAGAGATGTTTTCATTTCAAAGAGAAGATGTTACTAATTGGGCTCCATGGTAACAACTGTCAGGGGGAGGAAAGAAAGGGGAAAAGAAGCTCTCCTCTTCTTAAGCACTGTCCTTAAAGGGTTAACTTGACCAGAACAGTGGGAGAAAAAGCTGATTTTTTTTTTTTAAGTTGTAGATGAACACAATGTCTTTATTTTATTGCTTTGTATGTGGTGCTGAGGATCGAACCCAGGGCCTCACGCATGTGAGGCAAGCGCTCCACCACTGAGCTACAATCCCAGCCCCAGAAAAAGCTGATTTTATGTGAACTTCTGCAGACTGTGAACTTCTGAGCCCCTCCTCTTACATGCTAGGTATAACGTTCTGAAATTGCCTAAATCAGGTTCAGGGGGATTAATGGATCAGAGCAAAAGCTCTACCCTGTGAACCTAGCTGAAGTCAAATAAAACTGTTTTCTGTTATCTTCGGTGTCTCACCTCATCTGTCCCTACAACAATCCTATGTGCATATATGATTACATGATCAAAGAATTCTGTATCTTGTACAATTGGAAGAATGAGAATACTCTATGTACATACAGTATATCAAAATACATTCTACTATCATGTATAACTAATAAGAACAAATAAAAATATTTTTTAAAAGTTAGCAAGAAGGAATAACCCATGATTTATTCTGCATCAAGCACCCTCAATATCATTTCATTTATTTTATCTTTTAAAATGACTGTTTTTTATTGGTTAAAAATATCTGCTTTATATATATATATACACACATATATATATATATGTATGTATTCATTGTTTTAAAAAAATCAAATGACAGAAGTTCAAAGAACAAAATATATGCCAGTTGAAATATATGATTCACAGATACCATTTTAAAAGAGAAGAAAGAAAAGTGAGCTGATTTACTTTAAAGAAAAGGCAAAACTTTTTAACTCCAATTTTTTTTTTAAACAAGAGGGATTGAACCCAGAGGTACTTTACCACTGAGCAAAGTAAATTTAATTTCTTTGCCACCTACAATTTGAAATATTAACTAAAAAATTTCAGTAAGGAATATTTAATATTAGGAAAGTTGTTGTATCATTGAAGTAATGACTTGGAAAATAATTATAAGGTCTCTAACTTCTAGATTTTGAACAACAGACTATAAGAGACCTTTTAACGTTTTTCAATTTCCTGATCTGGGACAGAGGGAAGCAGAAGCAGTTGACTGATGAGCTTTTTAGCTCTGCAGCTCTCACTCATATCTGTCTTCTGTGTCGGATACCATTTTGTGAATACAGAAAGTACTTAATACATACTGCCTATGATTTACTTTAATGAGAAAACAAACTTTCAGATCTTGCTATTTTAGCTTCCCATTCATTAATCCTTATAATTAATACTTATTTTTATTTTTTTCCAATTATCACTAAAAACCATAAGGACTTGTGGCAAATTAAGCAGAAATTCTTTCTTTAAGGTAAGCTAGAAAGCTGGATTTCAAATTTTTTTCCTGGAGATTCATGAAAAATTATGCTGTCCAGAATAATTTTGATGTGTTGTTATCCTAAAAGAACAAACAAAAAACCTGACATTTTATTTTTTTTATAGTGCTGGGAATGGAACCCAGGACCTGTGCATTCCAGTGGACAAATCCTCTACCACTGAGCCACATTCCAAGCCCTGAACTGTTCTTTCTTAGTGAGAATACATGCTTAAAGTCAAAGTAGTTATGATTTATGTCCTAATCTACTAGTATTAGTTTGTAAAAAGTGATTAACACTATAAAGGTGCCCTAAAATTTATTGTGTTCCTCATGGTTTATCTTCAAACTCCATTGTTATGCCATGTTTTGACCTCTAAGAATAGTTTGATAGATTTTAAACATGTATAAGATAGTCTAGACAAGAACTTCAAAACAATAGACACAAATTGTACTCATTTTCAATATAAGGACACAAATACTACTTAGTTTTTAGAAGTCAATACCAGTTAATTTTAAAAACTGAGATTGGAGTCCTAAATTTTTAAATTCAAGATTGTTAAGTGCTAGATTTTTAAGCCCATTAATTTTCAGTCTATAGCAGCCACATGTTATAAAATTCAGAGGTCTTAGAAACCTAAGCTAATATTACTAAAAATCCACAAACCATGCCATCATGAGTTAAGGGAATGGTTTATTTATTTAATTTCACCAAAAGCTGTGTGCCAAATATCCCAAATAAGTGGCAATGGGATGGGATTGGTAAATGTTTTCATTAAAATGTGACTTGAAAAACTATTAGTTGCTATCTTTAAATTTACCTGAATTTAAAAAAAAAATCAATTATCAAAATTCTTCTGAAACATTAAAATAAAAATTTACAACACAGAGATTTACTCGTAAGTCTATCTTCTTAGCATGACTTTTTAGATTTGGCACTTGAATATTTTTATCTGTATAAAATAATGCTATCACAATACCAGACATTAAACTATACTACAGAGCTTTAGTAACAAAAATGGCATGGTATTGGCACCAAAACATATATGTAGACCAATGGTACAGAAAAGAGGACAAGGAGAAGCCGGGCGTGGTGGCTCAAGCCTGTAATCTCAGCACTTAGGGAGGCTGAGACAGGAGAATCATGAGTTCAAAGCCAGCCTCAGCAATGGCGAGGCGCTAAGCAACTCAGTGAGACCCTGTCTCTACATAAAACACAAAATAGGGCTGGGGATGTGGCTCAGTGGTGGAGTGCCCCTGAGTCCAATCCCCAGTACCAAAAAAAAAAAAAAAAGAGAACATGGAGACAAACCCACATAAACAGTTATCTCATACTAGACAAAGGTGCCAAAAACATGCATTGGAGCAAAGATGGCCTCTTCAACAAATGGTGCTGGGAAAACTGGAAATCTATATGCAGCAAAATAAAATCAAACCTCTATCACCTTGTATGAAAATCAACTCAAAGTGGATCAAGGATCTAGGAATTGGGCCAGAGACTCTGCACCTAATAGAAGAAAAAGCAGGCCCAAATCTTCACCATGTTGGCTTAGGACCTGACTTCCTTAACAAGATTCGTAAAGTGCAAGAAATAAAATCAAGAATCAATAAATGGGATGGATTCAAACTAAAAAGCTTCTTTTCAGCAAAAAAAAAAAAAAAAAAAAA
>PVHX01000079.1:0-80694 GCA_004024805.1 Geosciurus inauris | reverse complement strand
TCCACAACTGTATGAAAAATGTTCAACATCTCTAGCAATTAGAGAAATGCAAATCAAAACCACTCTAAGATTTCATCTCACTCCAGTAAGAATGGCAATTATCAAGAATTCAAGCAATAATAAGTGCTGGCAAGGATGTGGGGGAAAAAGGTACAATGATTCATTGCTGGTAGGATTGCAAAATTTCCATTTGGAAAGCAGTATGAGATTATTTAGAAAACTTGGAATGGAACTACCATTGTACCCAGCTATCCCACTCCTCCAACTATACCCAAAAGGACTTAAAATCAGCATGATACAGTGATGTAGACATCTCAATGTCTGTATCAGCACAATTCTCAATAGCTGAACTGTGGAAACAGTCTAAATTCCCTTCAGTAGATGAACAGATAAAGAAAATGTGGTATATATACATAATGGAATATTGCTCAGCCTTAAAGAAGAATGAAATCATGGCATTTAAGGGTAAATGGATGGAGTTGGAAAATATCATGCTATATAAGCCAATCCCACAAAAAAACAAAGGCTGAATGTTTTCTCTGATAAGTGGATGCTGATCCATAATGGGGGGGGGGGGCAAGGGAAAAACAGAGAAACTTTGGATTGAGTAGAGGGGAGGTAAGGGATGGGAGGGAGTGTGGGGGAGAGATGGTAGAATGAGATGGACATTATTACCCCTATGTATGGGTAGAATGCACAAATGGTATGACTCTACATCATGTACAACCAGAGAAATGAAAAGCTGTGCTCCATTTGTGTAAAAAATAAAATTAATAATAAAAAGATAATGCTAATATGGGAGTATACTTTTGAGACACGGATCTACTCCTTATAGATCAAATTGTGTTGCTGAAGAATGTATTTTTAAGTCCTAACTCTTAGTACCACCTTAGAATGTGACATAATTTGGATGTGGGGTCACTATAGATATAGTCAGTTAAGATGAGGTCATACTCGAGTGGGGTAGGTTCTCAATCCAATATGACGATGTCCTTGTAACAAGAGGGGAGAAGTGCAAAAGGAAGGCCATGTAAGGACAGAGGCAGAGATTAGGCAGAGACTCGGGTCACGCTTCTACAAGCCGAGGATCACCAAAGGCCATCAGAAACTAGGAAAGGAAAAAAGCCTTTTCCACAGGTTTCAGAGGGAACAAGATTCTGACAACATCTTGATTTGGAACTTCTTACCTCTAGAGCTGAAAACACTACATCTTCTGTTTTAAGCCACCCAATTTATAGTTCTTGGTTAAATACAAGATCCGTAGGAAACTAATACACTGCTCTACACGAACAACATGAAATATTCAACCTTCACATTTTTTTTAAAAGTGAGTATTGTTGGGCTGGAGTTATGGCTCAGTGGTAAAGCACTTGCCTAGCATGTGTGAGACCCTGGGATCAATCCTCAGCACTGCCTATAAACAAATAAAATAAAGGTTCATCAACAAATTAAAAAAATTATAAAAGAAGTGAGTATTGTTTAGAGATCATTTTTTACTCCACAGGTTAACAGGAACAGTGATGGATGCACTGTATAGAAATTAAAAAAAAAAGATGGCTGCAGTTTGGTTGAGAGAGAGCTAAACTACTCTGTGAGCCTCAGAAATTACATTTGACAGGGTACAGTTTACCTCACAGATTCAAGTTCCTCAATCTTTAACTTCCAGATTAAGAATGTTGTTTGAAAAAAAGAATGTGCTTACAAGACCTCAGATTGTGACAGCTATGCTGGGACTTCTGCTTACTTGCTACTTCTGAAAAATCACTGCTGACTGACAACCCCCTTGGGACAGCCTCCTACAACCAATAATGTGTAATTTAATGTATGAACAGATCCTTAGCACCAAACTAAATTCATTCCAAACTCTATAATGAACAGGACCAACTGAAAATTATTTAAAACAAGTTACTTCACCTCTTTCCATTGTCTCCCTTTTCCCCTTTAAAAGCCCAGTCCTTCTGACCCTTGACAGAACACTTCTTTCTTTTCCATCTGAATCTGTGTCTTCAGATTTTAAATTCTATTCAGTGTATTCTGTCTTTGGTTTTATTTTAACATCATTTATGATTTCTTGATTATATCCACATGGTTCTTATCAAGAGCAGTCTACCAATGGAAAAGGAGCAAAAAAAAAAAGCACCTGTGGTGCAGGTGTGCATAAATGGCTAAAGTGGAAGGGAAATCAGGTACGCTAAGAAAGGTCCTCCAACATCCCCATTCTGAGTACAAGGCAAGAGCAGCCCAGTAGCAAAGGAATCTGAAGAAGATGCTAAAGTAAAGTTGATCACAACAAAATGTGGATTGAGTTCTTTTTATTTTTAAACCAGTACTTGGGATTGAACCCTGGGACATTTTACCACTGAGCTGCATCCCCAGCCCTATTTATTTTTTATTTTGAGACACAGTCTTGCTAAGTTGCTGAGGCTGGCCACAACCTTGTGATCTTCTTGCCTTAGCCTCTCAAATTGCTGGGATTACAGGCATGTGCCACTATGGCTGGCTCTAACTCAACTCTGGACTAGACTTGCTTGACCTCTACCCCACATAAACAGCCCAACATAAAAGGAAGGGTGATCATTTCCAGAGATTACATAAGGTTAATCTCAATCTCTATTGCTTTTCTACATAGAGTGTTTAGCATTCAACAAGAATTTGAGATGTGTTTTTAAAAGAGAGGGTAAAGTCCAACAGTCAGAAGATGAAACAACTAACAGAATCAAATTCAAAGATGAGCCAGATGTTAAAATTATCAGACAGGGCCTTTATCATCAATATATTTAAGGATCTAGTGGAAAAAGTGACAATATCCACAAACAGATGTTGGATTTTAGAGAAAAATGGAAACTATATCAGAGTTAAATGGAAATGCTTGAAACAAAAACCACAATATTAAAGATAAATTACTCCAATGGGCTGAATGAGAGGCTTAGAAAAACCAAGGAATGATTCAATGAATTTATAGAACAAGAGAAATAATTCACTGGGCACAGTGGTACAGGCCTATAATCCCAGCTACTTGGAAGTCTAAGGCAGGAGAATCACAAGTTCAAGTCCAGCCTCAGCAATTTAGTGAGACTCTGTCTTAAGATAAAATAAAATGGGCTGAAAATGTAGCTCAGTGTACAGGACTTGCCTAGCATATGCAAGGCACTAGGTTTAAGTACTGAAGAGTACGTTGGGGAGATTGCAAAAGCTAAAACATGGAGAAACAAAAACAATGAAACAGGGGGACCTAGAGCACCCATGAAATGAAGGAACATAGTGAATTGTCTAATGTAAGCATAAATGAGATTGCAGAAGTGATAGAGGATAGAATAGAAGAAATATATGAAGAGTTAACCGCTGAGGCTGTAGCTCAGTGACAGAGTGCCTGCTTAGCATGTATGAGGCACTGGGTTCGGTCCTTAGCACTACATAAAAATAAACAGATAAAATAAAGGCATTCTGTCCATCAACTACAAAAAATTTAAAAAAAGAAAAAGTTAACCACTGAGAATTTTCAAATATAGTGAAAGGCATTACTTAGAGAACCCTAAGCAAAACCAAGAAGACAACTAGACACATCCACACACATCAAAGCCAAGCTGATAAAAACCAAAAGGAGAATTTCTTGAAGGCAAACCATAGGAAAAAAGAAACATTTATTATAGAAGAACAAAAACAAGAAATATAGCAGATATGTCATCTAGAACTATGGAGACAGAAGTTAATGGAATAACATGTAACTTACAACCCAGAATTATATACCCAGTGAAAATATCTTCAAATAAGTAAGATGGAGTAAAACTTTCTTATTTTTTTTAATTGGCACCAGTATTGAACCCGGGGGTGCTTAACCACTGAGCCATAGGGCCTTTGAAATAGGGCCTTGCTTAATTGCCGAAGATGACTTTGAACTTGCGATCCTCCTACTCCATCCTCCTGAGCCATTGGTATTACAGGTATACATCACTATGCCTGGCTTAAAGTAAAAAAATTTCAAATACATAAAATTTGAGAGAAGTCATTGCCAATAAACTTATTATGCATAATTTATTAATATAAGTTTTTCAGGCAGAAGATTAAAATATTAGACAAAAATGTGGATCTATCCAAAGACTACAAATGCACTGAAAATGATTACAATGAAAATAAATACAAAGAGAGTTTTCCTCTTATTCTTAAAGATTATATAAAGTAAAAGTATCAATGTATTGAGTCTCTTACATGAAAATAACAACACAAAATATGAGAGAGTAGAACTGGAATTATAGTTGTAAGGTTCTTAAACCACATGTAATGCAACAATATTTGATGGTAAGCTACAATAAGTTAAAGATGTATTTTGCAAACCCCAGGGCAACCAGTATAAAGTTAGAAGGGGGTTTAATAAGCCAATAATGGAGATAATTAGAAAAAAATCCAAAAGAAGACAGAAGAAGAGGGAGAAAGGAACAAAGAGTAGTTCTGACTATCAGAAAACAACTAGGAAGATAGTAGCTATCAAGTCTAAACCTCTCTCTTAAAAGGTAGAGTTAGAAAAACAAAGAAAGGGGAAAAAAGTAGCAATATTCAGATAGGCTTTTACAAAAAAGAAAAACCAAAACGACCAACCATGCTGTCCACAAGTTACGCATTTCAAATCTAAGAACATCCAATATATTAAAAGTAAAAGGACATATCATGTAAAAGTAAAATGATGTATCATGCAAACTCAAATCCATGGAAAACTGTTATGTCTGTATTGTCAGACACAGTAGACATCAGAATTGGCAATATTACCAGGGATAAGAGGGACTTTACAAATGATATGTGATTAATTTAGGAAAAAGACATGACAATTCTAAATGTATACTCATCTGTAAATAGAGTTTCAAAATATGTGAAACAAAACCTGGCAGAATTTGGGAGAAACGGACACATCAACAATTATAGAATAGGTGCTTATTAAATATTAACCTTTGAGTCAGGTACAACAGACATAAACAAGTACATAAAAAGGCTTTACTTTCTACTCTAACAAGGAAGACGGTAGTAAATAGAATAAAAGCTTCAAAACAGTTTTTTTAGAGTGTCATAGAAGCAGAGAAAAAAAATCCCCCAAAATCTCTTCTGGATTAAAAAAAAAAAAAAGGAGAAAGGAGGTTTACACAAAACTTCACAGGAGTAAAATGTTCATAATAACCTAAGTATATATATTTTTTAAAATATTTTTTTAGTTGTAGATGGATACAATATCTTTATTTATTTATTTATATGTGGTGCTGAGGATCGAGCCCAGTGACTCACACATGTGAGGCAAGCACTCTATCACTGAGCTACAGCCCCAACTCCATAACCTAAGTATGTTGCCTCATATTTATAAATAATGAATATACAATAACAAGTAAAATTAAAGTGTTTCTTCTAGCTCACCTATAATCTAAGTTAAATACTATTTAATAGGAGTATTATTTACTTGTTTAAAGTACTGACTGCCAACATGTATTACATAATCAGTTTATTCAAGGTATCCCCAAATCTGTGACCCAATTAGTATGTATTCTCCTTCATTTACCAAATATGTTTGGGAAAGTGTGCTTTCCCAAAAAACACACTAAATAAGATGGGAATACAAATATAACTAATTTACAGTTTTATTTGAGTAAGAGGAGGAAAAGAGCGTGGAAGGAAACACTGAAGCTGTGAACACAAAAAAGTGTTCCTAGTATGATGGAAGCACAGATATGGACATGAGCTTCACCGGGAAGGGTCAGAGAGATTCATGCTCATGTTTCTCAAAATGTCTTTAAAATCCTTAATGCAATTTTTAAAATTGTTATGTTGTGTTGTTCTGTTTAGATTATGATCAAGTCCCCCTTTTTATTAACTCTATTGAATAAATAACAGGATAAACTATGTAGATTCAAAGTATAAAAGTGATGGGTTTTAATAGTTGCATATACCCTAGAAACCACCAGATCACAATCAAGACACTGAACATTTTTATTACAACCAAAAAAATCTCTCATGTTCCTTTGTAGGTCATCTTCCTCTGCCTCTGGGCTCAAGTTACCAGTTTTCTTTCACTGTAGATGTTTGCCTTTTATATAAGTGAATTATGTATGTCCAGATTCTTTCAGTTTAATGATTTCAAGATTCATCCATAATGTCACTGTCTCAGTCTGTTTTCTATTGCAGTAAGAGAATTCCTGAGACTGGGTAATCTAGAAGGAGGCTGATTTTAGCTCATGGTTCTGGAAGGCCAAGAGCATGGTTACCAACATCTGCTTGGGGTCTAGTGAAGGCCTCATGCTGTCCATGCATAGTGGAAAGCACAAAATCAAGCAGACACATGCAAAGAGATCCCATAGTAATAGAGGACTCACTGAGTTGCTTAGTGCCTCGCCATTGCTGAGGCTTGCTTTGAACTAGCGATTCTCCTCCCTCAGCCTCCCTAAGTGCTGGGATTACAGGCTTGCGCCACCACACCCAACTAGGGGTGATGTTTTTAAAACCTAAGTTGATCATGTCACTTCCTTGCCTTCCCTGACTTGCTACTTCAGGATTATTTATCAAGCTTCCCATGACCAAGTCTTCCTTATTGATTACATCTTACAGCACAATACTCTCCCTGTTCACTGCATACCATATAACCTGTTCTCTTTTCTGTTTTCTCCTTTCAGCTTTGTAATTGCTATATTTTTACATGCAATATTCTTCCCCTTCTCTATCAATAGCTCACTTATTTTCATTTTTCAAATCTCAGCTCAAATAACATCCTCAGAACTTTCTTCACTCTCAGATGTTCTCCATTACCTCACCTTATTAATTACTTTGATATTAATGATCACAATCTGTAAGTGCCCTCTTTTTATAATTTTCAGTTGTTTATTATCTATCGTCTCCTAAGCAAGACTCAAAAGAATACAGATTTCTTACTTTTGCTTTCTCCTGTGATCTTCATTACCTGGCACAGTGCCTCGAATAGAGTGGGTTCAATCAACATTTGTGGGCTAAACAATTTGGTACATACATCAAGAACAAAAAGGTATAAAGTAAGAATTTCCTAGCATTTATTCATCATTATATGACCCAAGGTACAGATCCCAAGAGGTTCTACAGGCAGGAACACAAAGACATGTCTTCGGTGATAAAAGGTGTGTTTCTAATTCTAATCTCAATTTTGTGACATAATACTATATTCAGATTTAAATGTTGCTTTTATACAGAAAAAAACCGTTGAGTATTTATGTATTTACATATGTAACACCAGATCAAGAGAAGAGAAAAAACAAACTCATTTTCCAAAGCACTAGTACCACAAATGCAGTTTAAAATCAGGTCATATCCCAAAAGATTTCTCACATCAGTTAAAACTGTTTGATAATTCTATTTTTTAAAAAATCTCTATATAATAGAAGGTCCATTAATGGTACTACATTTGCTAAAGAAATTGCTCATGTTTCTCTACTCCCTATATTTTTATGTCTATATTATATTATTAGCAAATGACTATCTGTAGTTCATAAACAAATTTGTTAAATTTGTTATAATTTGTTAAATTCAAGAATTTAACCTTGAATTCTGATGATAATGTTATTTCTCAAAAGTGACAAATATTCTATTCAGCGGGGAAAATGTAAATTATTCACCTTTAAGTAGTATTTATTTTTCATATTCCCTCCTAGCCAAGGAAAATGCCCCCAACTTGTAGAAGGGACAACTCTGATCAAAAGCAGAGAATGTTCTCAGTATTTTAGTTTGGTTAAAAAGAAAAAAAGAGAAAAATTAAAACATTATTTAAAAGAACAGAGGATAATATGTACCATTAAGAGTTTCAATAGGCAGACGACAAATTTTATGTTTTGTAAGTCTAAACTTCACCTTTAACAAGTGAAACATGGGTGGTAAAGGAAAAGAAAACAAAAACAGAATTAAACCACACTCAACAAAAACAAACACCTTTTCTTTCAGAGCTTTGTAAACTGGACTTTTCTTATTCTAATACTTACAATGTCTCACATGTTGCTTCCACTCTCAAAGCCATAAAATTAGTAACACTTACTCAAAGAGCATTACTCTATGTCTTCCCTGAGGTGTTAACTTCCAATAATACAGTGCTACTTAGAAAGTAATCAATCATTGGGAGAAAAAGTGACATAATTTATTCTTTGTCTCCAATTTTTTTAACATAAAAATGTATAAAATCTTAGATGTCTTAATTCCATTTTAATAATAAACAAGGTATTTCAACTTGATATCAAGTACAAAAATGGAAAGGTCATAGTTCATCAAAATGTAAACTATCCTAAGGGTTATCTAAGTATTTAACATTGCTTAAAGTAGGTGCGGGCCTAAGTAAGGACCAACCAAACTGGTAATAAACAACTCAATCTGAGGTCTGTCTCTCACTTCAGATTGTAATTTCATTCTCTTGCCTCATCACATGTGGCCTACTATAAAAACTTCCTGATATCTCAGCTTCACATCTCTTCCTATTCCAGTACAAACTATATGATGCTACAAAACCGAAAATATCAGTTTCTGTTACTTTTAGTAGCCCTTTCCTGTCCACACATCCAAATACAAAATAGTTCCTTAACTTATACTACACACATTTTAAAGTGGTAATATATATTATTAAGTGTATATAAAATCAAAATTTCTAATCACAGAAAGCCCACACATTATCATTTGGTAATTTTTTAAAAATCGTGTGTTCATGACTGTTTATAACATGTTCCATGTTCTGTTTATAACATCCCCAATTCTGAATTTTCCTCACCCTGCCATACACCCCAAATTTCAAACCATCACCTTCACTGACTTTTATGAGCTTAACTTCTCCTTTACTGGGAAGATAGAGGCCATGCCAGAAACACTACATTCACTGCCGTCTTTACTAGTTTAATTTATTAAATACTTTCACTTATCTTCTATCATTTTTCTCTAAGGCAGAAGTGTCCTTTAGGGATAGGAAAAACATCACTCACATGGAGCTCGAAACATGCAGGGGTTTCTATTCTCAAATTAGATACAGTGGACTTCACACCAAAGTTAATCAGAAGAGACAATGAAGGCCATTTCATACTGATTAAGGAAATTAGACAACAAGACATAACAGCCATAAATATTTATGCCGCAAATAACAAAGCATCCACATACATCAAACAAACCCTCCTCCAAAATCAAAAATCAAATAAACCACAAGACAATAATACTGGGTGACTTTAACACATCTCTCTCAAAACTAGATAGATCATTCAAGCAAAAACTAAAGAAGCTACAGAACTAAAATATACAATTAGTAATCTAAACTTAATAGACACATAGAATATTTCATCGATCAACACCAGAACACACTTTCTTCTCAAGCAGCACACAGATCCTTCTCTAAAATAGACCACATCTTAGGCCAAAAAGCAACTCTTAGCAAATATAAAAAAAGAGAGATAATACTCTGCATTCTTTCAAACCATAATGCATCGAAATTGGAAATCAACGACATGACAAAAAGTACAAACTACTCTAATATCTGGAGACTAGTTAATTCACTACTGAATGATGAATGTAAAGTAGAAAAAATCGGGTGAAATTTAAAAAAAACTTAGAAGTAAATGAGAATGGCGATACCACATATCATAGTCTCTGGGACACTAAGAAGGCAGCCCTAGGAGAAAAGTTCATAGCATTGAGCCCATTCATTAAAAGAATAGAAGGCTGGGGATATAGCTCAGTTGGTAGAGTGCTTGCCTTGCATGCATAAGGCCCTGGGTTCTAATCTCCAGAGTTACAAAAAAAAAAAAAAAGAAAGAAAGAAAGACACCAAATAAATAATCTAATATTACATCTCAAGGCACTAGAAAAAGAACAAATCAACACCAAAATCAATATAAGACAGGAAGTAATTAAAATCAGACCAGAACTCAATGAAATTGAAGATTTAAATTTTTTTAAAAAAGTGAATGAAATAAGAAGTTGGTTTTTTGAAAGAATAAACAAGATTGATAAATCCTTAGACGAGCTAACCAAAAGAGAAAAACCTCAAATTGTTAAAATCCGTGATGAAAATGGAAATATGACAGCAGACACTATTGAAATACAGAAGATAATCAGAAACTATTTTGAAAATTTACAGCCCTATAAGCAAGAAAATCTTGAAGATATCATCAACTTCGTAGAGACGTATGACCTACCCACTTTGAAACAGGAGGATATAGAAAACTTAAACAGATCAATTTCAAGTAATGAAATTAAAGAAGGATCAAAAGCCTACCAACAAAGAGAAGTCCAGGACCACATGGATTCCCGGCCAAAGTCTACCAGGCCTTTAAAGAAGAATGAATACCAATCATCTTCAAATTATTACACAAAATAGGAAAGGAGGGAACTTTTCCAAACACATCCTATGAAGCTAGTATCAATCTGATACCAAAACCAAACAAACAGACATCAAGGAAAGAACACTTCAGACCAATATCCTTAATGAACATAGATGCAAAAATTCTTTTTATTTTTAATTTTCTTTCAGTTTTGATGGACCATTTATTAGTTTATTTATTTATTTATTTTTAGTACCAGGGATTGAACTCAGGGGCACTCAACCACTGAGCTGCATCCCCAGCCCTATTTTGTGTTTTACGTAGAGACACAGGGTCTCAGTGAATTGCTCAGCATCTTGCCATTGCTGAGGCTGGCTTTGAACTCACAATTCTCCTGTATCAGCCTCCCAAAGGGCTGGGATTACAGGCGTGCATCACTGTTTTTAGAACTCATAAACAAATTCATCAAAGTAGCATGATACAAAATTAACACCCATAACTGCATTCCTATATTCCAATGATGAATCTACTAAAAGAGAAATTAGGAAAACTACCCCATTCACATTAGACTCAAAAATAAAATAAAATACTTAGGATCAATCTAACAAAAGAGGTGAAAGACCTCTACAATAAGGCCCTGGGTTTTAATCTCCAGCGCTACAAAAACAAACAAACAAACAAAAAACTGTAGAGCACTAAAAAAAGAAATTGAGAAGACTTTAGAAGATGGAAAGACCTCTCATGTTCTTGGATAGGTAGAATTGATATTGTCAAAATGGCCATAATACCAAAATCACTATGCAGATTCAATGTAATTCTCATCAAAATTCCAATGATGTCCTTCATAGAAATGGAAAAAAGCAGCCAGGAAGTCATTTGGAAAAATAAGAGACCCAGAATAGCCAAAGCAATCCTTACTGAGAAAAATGAAGCAGGAGGCGTCACAATATCAGTTATGCTACAGAGTTGTAGTACCAAAAACAGTATGGTATTGGCACCAAAACAGATATGTAGACCAATGGTACAAAACAGAAGACACAGAGATACAGCCACATAAATACAGCTATCTCATACTAGACAAAGGTGCAAAAACATATATTGGAGAAAAGACAGCCTCTTCAATAAATGGTGCTAAGAAAACTGAAAATCCATATGCAGCAAAATGAAACTAAACCCCCGTCTCTCACCCTGCACAAAAATCAACTCTAAATCCATCAAAGACCTAGGAATTAAGACCAGAAACCCTTCATATACTAGAAGAAAATGTAGGCCCAACACTTCAACATATTAGTTCAGGAACTAAATTCTTTAACAAAACTTCAAAAGTGCAAGAAATAAACTTTAAAAATCAGTACTACTTAAGAACTAAGAACCTTTTTTTGCAGCAAAGGAAATAATCAAGAGCATGAAGAGAAAGCCTAAGAATGGGAGAAAATCTTTGCCACCTGTTCCTCAGGGCATCAATATCCAGACTATACAAAAAGCTCAAAAAAGGCAAAGGAACTGAGCAGATACTTCTCAGAAGAAGAAATATGATTGGTCAACAAATATATGAAGAAATGTTCCAACATCTCTAGTAATTAGAGAAATGCAAATTAAAACTACACTGAGATTTCATCTCACTCCAGTCAGAAGTGCAACTATCAAGAATACAAGTAACAATAAATGTTGGCAAGGATGTGGGGGAAAGAGTATGCTCACACGTTGCTGGTGGGACTGCACATTAGTGTAACCAATGTGGAAAGCAGTATGGAGATTCCCTAGAAAACTTGGAATGAAACTATCTTTTGACCCAGTTATCCCACTCTCAGCACATATCCAAAGGAATTAAAATCAGCATACTACAGTGATGCAGCCACATCAATGTTTATAGCACCACAATTCACAATAGCTAAGCTACAGAGCCAACCTAGGTGCCCATCAACAGATGAATGGATATAGAAATTGTGGTGCATACACACAATGAAATATTACTCAACCATAAAGAAGAATAACTTTATGACATTTACCAGAAAATGATGGATCTTTTTTAAATAGTTATGTATAATGTATGTTTTTGTTTTAAATATGTTTTTAGTTATAGATGGACACAATACCTTTACTTTATTTATTTTTATGTGGTGCTGAGGGTTGAACCCAGTGCCTCACACAAGCTAGTTGAACACTCTACCACTGAACCACAATCCCAGCCCCAAATGAATGGATCTTGAGACTACATGCTAAGTAAAATAAGCCAATTCCAAAAACCCAAAGGTCGAATGTTTTCTCTGATATGTGGAAGCTAAACCACAATAAGGGGGAGGGGTAGAGAAGTTCAGTGAATTAGTCAAAGGGGAGTAAAGGGAAGAGAAGGGGAATAGGAATAGGACAATAGAATGAATCCAACATATATTTACATATACAACAATACATAAGTGAATTCCACCATCATGTACAACCACAAGGGGATTCTAATTAGAATAAAATATATTCCATGCTTGTATAATTATATCATAATAGATTCTACTGTGATGTATAAATTTTTTAAAAATTTAAAAAAGAAAAATAAAACAAGAGGGGTTAATATCTCAAACATAAAGATATGCATGAAAGTCAAGAGCAAACAAGAAAATAGCCCTGTTAAAAATGGATAAAAACTTGATTAGACTTTCTAAGATATAAAACTAGCAAGATTCATAAAAAGGTAATTAATATCATTAATTATCAGAAAAATGCAAATCAAAACCACAAAGAGATATCATTTTATACTCACTATCATGGCTATCAAACACACAAATATTAACCTAATTAGAATAAATAAATTTTAAAAATAAATAATACCACATGGTAAAACAACAACAACAAAAACCCACAAGTATTGGCAAAGGTATAGAGAAAAAAGGTATAGAGAATTTGTACAGTTTGTATGACTATAAACTGGTATAGCCACTGTGAAACACAGTTGGGAAGTTACCAATGAATTAAAATACAGAACTATAATATGATGCATAATCCCACTTCTAGGTATATATCTAGGAGAAATGAAATTAGTATGTCCAGGAGATATCTCTAGTCCCATATTCAGTGTAGTATTATTTACAATTGTCAAGAAATGAAAACAACCTAAGTGTCTATTGATGGACATTTGGATAAAGATACTGTAACTACATATACACATATATACTGAAACAACATTCAGTCACGATAAAAGAAATTCTGCCATTTGCAATAACACTGATGAACTTGAAGGACATTATGCTAAATCAAATAAGCCAGGCACAGAAAGAATAATACTCTTACATGTGGACTCTTAACATGTCAAACCAATTGAAAAACAGAGTAGAATTGTGGTTGTCAAGTATTCATGGTTGGTGAGTGGAGTCGATGGAGAGAGAGATGTTAGGCAAAGGGGATAAACTTTCAATTATAGTATGAATACATTCTGGGGATTTATGTATAGCATGGAGGTTATATGTAATGACAATGCAATACATACTTGAAATTTACAAAAAAACCCAGATATTATGTGTTCATGCACATGTACACAATGGTAACTACGTGAAATGAAAATGTCTTGATTGTGACAATCACTTCACAATTTGTGTATCACATCATCAATTGTACACTGTAAATACATACAATTTTGTCAAGTATACATCAATAAAGGTGGAAAACAAAAATGTTTTTTAATACATAATATCCTTAATTTAGCAATATTTTCTATCTTCATGTTAATCTTAACTGACAAAACATCTAACAGTTGAAATTCATCCACCTTCACTTTCCATTTAGAAAAAAATGTTCTTTCTTGTTCTCATACCATAATTTCATTACTTCTCCCTTCATCCCTTGTGTGGTGTGTGTGTGTGCGTGTGTGTGTGTGTGTACGTCTGCGTGCAAGCATGTGGGGTTGGGGGCTATCCTTATCAATTATACCTTCTCTCAGAAATTCACTTTGACCTTGTCCAATGGATCTTATCCCAACAAGATGAATTATCAATTCTCTCTACCTAATCTTATTTGGGGGTTGACTTTTTTAATGATTTTTTTCCCCTAATTTTTGAAGGGGGAAAAAATTAAAGGCAATTTTCCCCTTTACTTTAATTATATAAATCCAGTAGAAATAAAAGAAAGCATATTTTGGGTTATGCTTTAAAATTGTGAGTTGGGAGGGGGGTAAATATACACATACCCCCCTCTTCCCTTTCTCAAGAAAGGGCAATAGAACCAAGTTGATTTTATATATATGAATCCTGGATATAGGGAGTTTTAAAAATTTTTATTTGGAAATAATTAGTGTCTCAGAAAAGTTACCAAAGAAGAAAAACCAAAAACAATCCAAAAAGCACAAGAAAGGTCTTGTGTAGCTGGGTAGGATACAATAAGCCTTTATTCCTGGTGACTAGGGAGGATGAGGCAGGAGAATTCCAAGTTCTAGGCCAGTCTGGGTAACGTGGTTAAGACCCTGTTTCAAAATAAAAAAGGGCTGGGCATGGAGCTCAATGGTAGGGAGACCTGGGTTCGACCCCCCAGTACCACAAACGAAAAGGAAAAGATAAAAAGAGGAAAGAAAGAAAAGTCTTATATATATTTCATTCAGATTCCTACAATGGTAACATCACACATACTCAAGTACAACATACCATCCAGGAAACTGGTTGGTATCATCTACAGACCCTATTCAGATTTTATCAATTTTTATAGGCACTAATGTATGTGTGTGAACATGTATGGTTCTAAGCAATCTTATAGCTGCAGGTTGATGTAACGTCACCAATGGTATTTTAAATACTTTCATGCAAACTGGATTTTCATCAAACTAACAACTTAACAAAGATAAACACTTTTTTTTTTCATCTCAGATAGTACAACTTGTATATTTTATATGACAGGAAGAAAACGACCAGGGATAACAAATGCAGAGTAGAATTGTATTTTTTTTTTTTTTAAATTTTTTTAATATATTTTTTAGATGGATCTTTATCTTACTCATTTATTATTTATATGTGGTGTTGAGGATCGAACCCAGTACCTCACGAGTGCTAGGCAAGCGCTCTACCATTGAGCTACATCCCCAGCCTAGAATTGTATTTTGATTTAAAATTCAACTAGGGTATATACTCAAATCAAAACTTCTTCAAATTTTCAGGCTATATGCCTGAACAAAGTTTAAACCATCCAAAGCTAACATATTTGGGCTATGTTTACCAAATAAAAGTATCCTTACTAAAATACTATTATTTCTTAGATCCTATTGAAGGTCAATATAAAAAACAATCACATGGAGAATACTTGGGCAAGATTTGCAGAACTACTATTGAACATTCTGTAATACCAGTCCTTTACAAGTTTTAACTAGTTATGTGCAAAAAATCATTGGTGGGGGCTGAGGTTGAGGCTCAGTGGTAGAGTGCTTGTCTAGCACAGGTAAGGCACTGGTTCGATCCCCAGCATCACATGTAAATAAATAAATAAATAAATAAATAAATAAATAAATAAATAAATGTATTGTGTCCACCTACAACTAAAACTTATTTTTTAAAAAAATCATTGGTGAACTAAGGATAGCCTATGGATAAATTCCTTCTAGCATTTTGTTTGCTGCATAGGATATCAACTTTTCACCTTGGCTACCAAGAAGCTCAAGCTCTCTCTCTCTTTTTTTTTTTTTTTTTAAATATTTATTTTGTAGTTGTAGGCGGACAGAATATCTTTATTTTATTTTTATGTGGTGCTGAGGATCGAACCCAGTGCCTCCCGCGTGCTAGGTGAGCACGCTACCACTGCGCCATAATCCCAGCCCAGCTCAAGCTCTCTCTTTAACTATGTATCTTACATATAGTTAAGTACATTACCCCTTGTTCCTCCCAGATTTATCTTTGCTTCCCTTTCTGGCTTTCATATCTTCACTGTAAATATTTTTATGTGTATATATTATATTAGGCTGCAGCACACCTTTTAGAAATAATCATCACAGTATTTGCATATTAATTCATAACTTATGATACTTTTATACATATACCTTACTCAATCCACATAACAAACTCACTTTAACAATGAAGAAATGAAAATCAGAAAGATTAAGTGACAACTTAATAAATGCAGAGCTGGAAATCATATCCATTTATGTCTGCCTTCTGAGGGCATATGAAGATTTTAAACATTTACAGTTATATCAATTTTTATATCACAATTATATTAGTTTTCTTAAGCAATACATTATTTGATTAATTTCTAAAAAAAGCTACAATTAGTACTCTCAACATCTGTTTATTTTTATTCTGCCAAGCCCACATATTTAATGGGTACTCTACCCTCAAGCTATGTTCCTTTGTTCATGTTATTTTTTTTTTACCACATTAAAAACTTTTTTGCATGAACCTTTTTTAGAGCTTAAGATACAGTTACAAAACGGTATCTTCTTTATATACAATCAAGTATTTTCATGTGATTATATATTAAAATTTCCCTAAAAATAGTAGCACTGTATAGTTGCTTATTCGTATATATATAATACACTTTGATAACAGACTCATTCATAAAACAAAATGATCAAAGTTGAGAATCTGATTTTTATGTTACTTACTGGCTGACAATTCTACTTTATTCTAAAACTAAATAATTAAAAATTGGCAATAGACCTATGAAAACTTTTAATAATATATCAAATAATCTAATGTATATCATTGAAATAAGTATTTATTTTTAAATGCCAGTCAAAAATAGCTTCCTGTTAACTACAATAGCTGCAAATATACTTTGATTACTTGGGCAATTTCAAATCATGTCTGTACTATATTAATACATAGTTTATCTGACCAACTTACTTTACAAAATAGTGTAGAAGTACTATTAATTGTTTTCAGCATTTGCATACATTCTTTCTTCATTTTTTTTATGTAAAAATAGTGTGGCACAGTAAGAATCACTAACATACAAATGCATATATTTGAGCATCACTTTTACTTACACTTGAAGTCAATTAAACAAATAATACATATTTTATTTCATAAACACTGTCTTTGGCAAGTCTGATTACTAACTCATTATGAATATTTATTTACTCATCAGTAATCACGAATATAATATTATCTTTTATACCATGTGAAACAGCCTATCCTGTAAGCTTTCTTCCTTAATTGTACATATCTTTCCAAACATGGGACTAATTACACATTAATTTTATTTCTTTAAAGAGAAATATTTAATTTTAAAATATTCATGTGATTTTTCCTCTTTGAATAAAAAGACAAATGTTTAATTTTATGTAATCATTTTCACTTGCCTCTACTAATATCTTTTAACTAATGCATCGAACACTCAGTTATTTCCTGACCTTAGGCAAAAAGTATTCACAAACATGGAAAACTCAATCTCCAATCACAAAATTATCCCTTCACATTATAAATACAGGATGAGAACTTAACATGAGGCTTTTCAAAACTATAATGGTATTTAAATGTATCAATTTAAAATGTGCATAGCTATATAAACAAAATAAATCAATGAAAGAATGGAATGCCACAAAGATGGCCATATAGGAAGAAAACAGCACTCGTTTTTTTATATCACTTTTGAGAAGAATATGTGATTAATAGGCCAAACAATGCATTTCTGAAATATGATACTGCTTCTCTTTATTTAAAACCACATTCCTGAGCATTTCCTTCTACATTGAAATACAATTTTTCTCTATTATTTGATCTGAAAGATGTCAAACCTCTCATAAAAAGAGTTATTTTGGCAAAGTTAAAGG
This sequence comes from Geosciurus inauris, assembly GCA_004024805.1. Classification (NCBI taxonomy): domain Eukaryota; kingdom Metazoa; phylum Chordata; class Mammalia; order Rodentia; family Sciuridae; genus Geosciurus; species Geosciurus inauris. The sequence continues at coordinate 62,676 of PVHX01000079.1, read as the reverse complement.
GCAAAAGCTTTAAAATGTTTTTTGAATCAAAGTCTGTTTGGATACTTCGAAGGAGAAACTCATAAATGAAGCTTCTTGGAAGCTATCTGGGAGAAAAGAAATAGACCAAGTGTTTTAAATGAAAAATGTTCCCAGTCAGTGATTCTTTCATCTCTATATGCAAGAGGGAGATTGGGATTCAAAAAGTTCATCAGCAACAAGCCTTATTCTGTCCCATTTAGTAGTTATGCCAGCTTATTACTTGATGTTAAGATTATATAAGACCGTTTTCTTCCATTAGGAAGAGTTCCTAAAATGGGAACTGTCAAGGCTGTTAAGACCGAAATCTGACCTACTTGTTTTCTAAAGATTTCCATGAATTTTATGGTATTTCTATCTACAGAGGGAGCTTTCCTCCTTTGAAATAAACCATATTAACTGAAATACGTCAGCATATGCTTTACTTTGTAGGTGTCAATATAAAAATCTATAACACATGCGAATTTCTTGATTTTTTTCCTTCAATAGTGAATTGTTTATAGTACTTTCTATATGCATCAGCTTTAGTACCTACTGCAACCTACTATCATCTTCAATAAAATCACACTAAAAAGTTGTTTGTTTGAAGTACATTATTAGTAAAATGTTAAGTCAACCACTTGACAAATAAGTTTGATGAAACGTAAGTGTGAATTTTAAAACATACTGTATTTGGAACAAAAAACTTTCATGTATTTACAAGGCTCTCACATATAGTTTTCTATTTTCCTTCAAAAATGAAGCATTACCTTTTTGAGAAGGAAGAAGGTTAATGAATTAATTAGAATAGAAGCCATTAAAAACTTTAAAAAGAGAAACCTATCTTTTAGGTTTCTTAAATAAGAAACACATTTCAAATAAATTGATAAGTAACCATATAAGCATCACATTTATAGACTTCTATCATTCTTGAAATTTGAATATAGACTCTTGTGTTCCTACAATAATTGTGGAGAAATCATTAAGTTCTTCACAGAAACTTAATTTCAAATTAAAAGGTAGTAAGAAAGCATGCAGTCTTATGAAAATTATATGCATAAGACAGCCCAGCATGATGAACACATTTTCATCATATGACTTACAGCAATAAATCAGTTCTTATATATACTCATTTTTAAGAATGCCAACTTCATTTTCCTTATGAAAGCCTAAAAGCATAAAACTATGGTTTGTATTCACTACTCTTAATTACTCATTTAACCATAATTTCCATTGAACAAAATCATGATAAAGTAATTATAAATAAGTGAAACATAAAAATTAACTTCATAACTTGAGGCATATCCATAGAAATTTATGCTTTCTCATAAGATATAGAAAATGGATATGATAAACATGATAAAATGGACTTCAGCTTCACTAAAACGGTAGTCTTATTAACTGGACATTTATTACTCTAACTTCAAGGATTTTTAGAGTGCCCAGGAAATAAATTACTGTGCCCACAAAATATATAGATGTATTAGATAAAAGATCACTCACTGTTTCTTCTATTTTGCCAATACTAAGTAAAACTCCAAGACAAATGTCCTCAAAACAGATAATATTCCCTACGTTTAAAAAATGTACAGTTCAAGAATAACTAAGCTGAACAAGGTTTAAAGAATACTTCTGGTACCCTTAAATTCTAGTGAAAAATAGAAGGATAAGAATAAAAACAATAATAATCAGTACTCTTCAATTACATATCATTAATCCTTGCCTATTACTGTGTAGAGGTCTTTTTAACATTATACTGCTAAAAATCAATCATAAAATGTATAATGGTTCATTCTTGAGAGTTGAGATTACAAAGTATAGTATTTAATAAACATCACAAATATGAAAATGCAAAATTATAAACACGAAGCACTAGCATTTGGTGAATAAAGCTAATGCTCTCAGATAAAAAAAAATAGGAGCAAAGGAGCAGATAGGTAAATTTATAGGCAGTACTGGAGACTAGAAACTAAGTTAAAATTGATGTGAAAACATTCACATCCTTAGAAATGTTACTGATATTTCAAACATAAGGTTCATAACACATTGTAGAAAACAAAAGGAAAGGCTAGCCCTACCAGTCTCTTACAGAACAGTTATAATAACTATAGTTTCAATTTTTTCTTTGTTTTATCATAAATTAATGTTTATACTTACTTTCTACCTGGTTCTTAAGCATGAATCACTTTTTGAAGCACTGACTATGATAAAAGGGTCACACATTTTGTGTTTGTAATAAAACACAACTCACTTGAGACAGTAACTCAACAAAGAATTTAAGCATTAAAAGTCATACTAGTTACCTAAATAAGACTAAATCTCCAGGAGGCTTTAAAAGTGAATGATAAATATGTGGTTTGGACTTAGAAAATAGAAATCTAAGGAAAATAAAGTTAAGCCTAATTACACTGGTTACAACCAAGGGTTTTCTGTATTTTGTTTATACACAGGAAGGAGCAGTAGAAATCATAACATTTTTGTAATACACCCATACCCAAATTCTTGTTCTCTTTGTCCAGAACAATGTGTTATAGAATGTGTTGAAGATGACAATGGCATAATGACAAGCAGCAATGGAGTCAATGCAAATGTCAATCTAGCTTTTGAGAAGATAATGGGTTTTCTGAATGTTTTCACTGAATGAAAAGCAATTAAAATTTTATTTGGACAGACTCAGAAACTTTAAAAACTGTCCATAAGCATTCTCATTCGACACACATCTTCAATAAACCCTAAGGTTAACATATGTATTTTTGCTAAATCTAAAAGCCCTAATTTTGGAAACATACTTACTTTTGTCAGAAAATACCTCTTGTGGTAACAGAGAAAGATAATTAATTTCCTGTCACTTCTTAGTTAAGAATACGATGGCTTGTAGGCCACAGTGGTCCTGCTAAGTGAGCAGAGCTGAATCATGCTAGCCCATGTTAAAGCACTGGTCAACCTAGAAACGTCAGTCCTAACACGAAAACGAAATCAATCTGAAAATCACAATTCTTAAACATTTACAAAGGTACTACTGACGTCTCAACACTTACGGCTATCATAACATATGTTTCCTAGAGCCCTGCCAGTTTGCAGCAGCACTTCCTGGTCTTTGCTATTTAGCAGCTGTACCAGTGGTGAAATCAATCCGGCATCCACACATGGAATTCGCATAAATTCTGAAAATAAAAGGCATATTTAATTAAAATTCTACAAATCCACAATTTAACATTTACACCTCCCTTAGTTAAAACAAGTATCTACTATTAAAATTTTTAAGGTGACTATTTCAAAAGTACATTTCTGTTCAAAAATACCCTGTTGTGATCCTAATAAATAGTTCATGAAGTAAGTACACAAAAATGAGAGGGTCATATTTTTCTTTGTTGATAATTTCTGCCATAAACCAAAAGAATTTTTAATTAACTTTCATTACAACTAATTTATCACTATCTTCTTAGAATAACTGGATGTGCTTTGGAAGCAGCATGTGATAATGGCAATGTTCTTTCTATGAGCCTGGTAATTAAAGTACTACAGTTATAAACTAATCCATCACATGGCCTACTTCTTCATTGTATGTTCTCTAAACAGCCAAAATAACAAATTTTGGAAAAAGCACTTCAGTGAATCATTATAAATAATAGTCCTTTTCCATTGGTAAGACCTAGTGAAATCATGTACCCCTTATTTTCATTCCTATTCTTCATTAAAATCCATTTTTATGGATCATTTATATCTGCTGCTGTACCCAAGCATTTATAGGTCTAAAGCACCAAGTGTTAAGTTTTCTTATGCTGCAACCTCATTTTTCCCTTATCTTTATAGTATATCATTTTCTACTAAATGCTAAATTAACATGTCACCAACTCAAATTAAAGACCAATGTTCATTATCCTTTTCACCAAGCTACACCTAGCCTCCAACAGTTGAGACCATTTCACTGACAACTCTTCAAAATAAGAAATTTAGCAATATGATCTGCACTCATTTCATAAATAGAACCTATTGTTATATACTATTTTGTTGTTGGTATTCCTCAAGCTAAGGAAACATCAAGGTATTACTATCCTTTGCTCTTATGTTCTAATTGCCTATATACCAATTTCTCAAAACTGATTTCACAAACAAAAGGTTCAGGCAGTCTTGAAATAATTTAAGGTTATAGCAAAAGATTTATAGGAAAACTGTGGCATCAAATAAAACTGCTCAATTGAATTTTATTCAGAAACATAAAAAGACAGAACAAGGAGGCTAGTGTAGTGCTCAGCAATACTGCAAGCCTCTGAAGAAAGTAAACTCCTTTAAAAACCATTTTCAACTAACAGCAGCAGCCCTCCATAGCTAATTAAAAAACCATACTTCAGATAGATATATTTTAAACATATATTAATATAATAAAATATGTTTAAAATACTATATATTGTGTTGAGAGGCTTCAGAATGGCTGTGACAGTCATTCTTACTCAAAGGGGTTCCTGTTGTATAGGTGCCTGTGTTCCCACCAATGATTCTGCTCCCTGATCACAGCAGGCTGGATTCTGACGTAAGTTAAGCCTATGAAGGGCTGGTCAATAGTCTAAAAAGATAGTTTACTCTTCAAGATCTGCGAAACAGAGCAATGGTGATGAACTAAAGAAAAATCCAATTTTCACTCTTGGCAGTTTGAACTCCAGAGAACTGAAAAATACCTCTTGGGAAGGGAGAGGCTAGGGAATACTAGAAAGGGAGGCTAAAATAAAAATCCACAGCATAATAATGAGTAGAAATCAAAATGAGTGAAGTCATTAGGCTATAAAAAACAGATCATTAAATTTTTGCATATATATGTATGTATGTGTGTGTGTGTGCGTGTGTGTGTATACATACACACACACAAAACAGAATTCTTTTTTATTTTTGGCATAATGAGTGGACTTCAATGCAGAAATCCAATTCACAGATATTAAGGAACAGGCATCATATTAGCTCAGTGACAATAAAATTTAATAACAAAGTTGATTCCCACCTAAGAAAACAGACTGTCACAGAATTTGAAATAAATGTACATACATAATACTGGACACAATGAAGGACATAATGGTAGTGTTAAAAATTATTAGTATTAAGCCAGGTGCAGTGGTGCAAGTCTGTAATCGCAGCATTTAGGGAGGCTGAGACAGGAGAATCGCAAGTTCAAAGCCAGCCTCAGCAACGGTGAGGCGCTAAGCAAATTACTGAGACCCTATCTCTACATAAAACACAAAATAGGGCTGGGGATGTGGCTCAGTGGTCGAGTGCCCCACAGTTAAATCTCCAGTACCAAAAAAAGAAAAAAAAAATTATTAGTATTAGTTACCTTCAGAATCCAATTCCGAAAAGGAAGAAGTATTCATAGAGTTTTCCTATGTTGCTTATTATTCCACTGCCCCAAATCAGTCTTAAGTTTCTTATAAAAGGGAATGCTTTATTTAAAAAGGTCTAAAAATCTTTTGCTATAATTTATGGTCATAGTTATCCTCCCACATTAAACTTGTGCATGTAATATCTTATTAATCCTCTGAAGTGTGAATGTCAGCACAGTCAGCTTTGTTAATTTTTAGAGCTTCTTTTTGTATGCAAACATTTAAACGCACTTTGTTTATTCTGAATCTATGAAGTATATGCTAATTTTCCCCTGTGTATTACATAATATGTACTGTAAGATAAACAAATCAACTTCCAACCTCATTTTTCTCAGGTTCATACAATCTTTGTTCACTGTAAAGTTTCTCAACAAGAAGAAATACAAGCACAATTAATATACTCTGTTGTATCATGCTGCATTTCTGAAGACAATGTATTTGTGTTAAAAAAAAAAGATTCAGATCTACTTTCTCAATTGGGCACTTAAAGCAATATGGTCACTAAGCAATAAACATCCAAATGTATACCCTTTATTTTAACTAGAAGTTAGCAATATGCCCTTTTCATTAGCCTTTGATTTAAAGTATACATGCCAAAAATTCTACCTTGTCTTTAGAACACAGTCATGTCTTTTAGAGCATTAGTAGAAAAAAACCTCTAGAAGCACAGTTGTCATGAAACTGTGACAAAGCATGGAGCAATGATATTAAGAGCACAGTGGAATGCCAATTCATTTCACAACAATCTATCTAAAATTTCTGAATTTATACCACAGTATCTGTACCCATTCTTAAGAGTGTTTTAACATAAAAACCGTACCTCTACTTGATTTCTGGAAATCTATATTATGATTCTAATGAGGCTTAAAATTAACTATCCATCTTAAAAAACAAACTGCTTTGTATCTAAGAAGATTTTGAAAGGGTTGGTCTAGGCTATACACAACGTCTGAAGAGCTTCCATTTTTAAACTAGATTTGATTCTTAGCTGTGACATACAAGTAACAGCAATAAAATATACAGTGTAACTGAAGCATAAAGGCATGGTGATGACCTTTAAATAAAAAAAGTTCTGTTGCTATTTTCTTTCTAAGAACACACATAAGAACACAGTTTTATAGCCACAAACAATACATAATAGTATTTTACAAAGCCACCTGGCATAATGATTAAACAAATGAAACCAGCATTTAAAAAACTTTCTTCTCTTTAAAGTATAATATGCAACACACTGAAGTGTGCAACATACTAAAATAAAAGGCCTACAAATAATATCAAACTTTGACAAACTGAGGCACACTAAAGGTATTACTACATTTACTATGGCTTTCTCTAATGCTTAAAAAACTACTTTAAGAATTCAGTGTTTTCTCAAACCGACTGAAATAAAATAGTGCAAATATTTCTGCTATAATTCTTCTAAAAATCTCTCACTGGATATAAATGATCTGTAAACAATGAATTAAGTATTATATAATCTAATTTTGCTGTTGTGGTTTTTCCAAAGTATTCTTAGATGGAAATTTTTAAAAAAGAGATGTTTTTCAGGAAACCAAGTGCAGAAAACAGAACATACATTCCAACTACACTGCTGATGTCAAATGCTAATGTCAGAAGGATAGGCAGGACTGGGGGGTGGGGAGGGAGCAAGCCTTTCTGGCTATATCACAAATCCACATACATATCAGAAAAGGTAAGTGCTCCTGTGACAATGAAGATGAATGACTTAGTGACAATCTCAAGAATCGTATATGCAAAGTAATAAATGATGCAAATATAGCTAAAACTAGCAGTATTTTCCCTTAGTTCTTCTCTGAAGGAATGAAATAGCAAATGGGAAATGTATGAATTAAACGACTATAACTATAGTCATTTGAAACAATTACATGGAAAAAAAAGTCAAAGAAAGGAGAATAGAAAAAAATCTAATCTAAAAAATTAAAACATAATAAAACATACTGACAAGTAAGGTGTAAAACTGAAGATGTTCCCAGCAGAAAAGTTCTTGAGGAAAACCTCACCATTTTTGGCTACTTCTGCTATGATGTTAGCTACTTTGGCTGTGCAGGAAGACTGTGGAGTCAAAAGACTTGCAAACACTTGAAGTATTCCACTTCCTTGCATTTTTTCACTTGTTTCCATATCTGAAAGAAATAATAAAAAGACCTTCAATGAAAATCTTTAATACAAACACTGACAACTTAATCTACAATAAATTCTTCAAGAATCTTCCTATCCATAATATAGTTTTAATATATTCAAATGCATGTTTATATAAAATTATCTTCTGCTCTATAAACGACTCTGATCTTAAGTTTTAATCACACAAAACATTTTACAATATTTTGTCAATCTAGTCAGACTATTAAGGAATTATTTTGAAATATATCATGTGCACAGAAAATTTACTTTCAATGTTAGTTTCAGGCCTGTCTATTCAGAACAGGAACATTTTTTCCATGTTCCTTTTGAAATTTTACAGCTATAACAGGATATTATTTTATATAAACTCTATGGTTCCCTATAAAGATATTGCAACTTAAAAAATGGCAATTTTAATTTGGAGATATAGCTCAGTGAGAAAGCACTTGCCTAGCATGTGCAAGGCAAGTTTAATCTTCAGCACTGCAATAAATTTTAAAAAGCTGGAAATAATAATGACCAAAATCCCTACTTCATATCATTTTTTATGGAATCAATGAGTAATAGCTGAGATTATATAGTTCCAAATGACTACTATGTTTTTCATACAATTCATTCCAACTGCCACTAATGAAGAAAGGAAAGAGTAAACAGTAAAATCCATAACATTCAGAACTCTATTTGATGATACAGAAATTCATGAGGTCTCCAACTTCTAAGAGCCTATTTCACATCTGTCTTTGAAAGAAGGATCTATTAAAATAAAAGATAATAGGAATGATGATGGAAACAAAAGCTCAAGGAAATAAATTTACTCTTTATAAACAATAAAGAGAAATGGTATGTGTTTAAAGATGCATTATAAACATTCAATTTAAATTTGTTTCTATGTGTAGCTCTTCTATATCCTTTAGATCCTTGAATCTACATATAAATAATGGAAAACACTACGAAATTCATGCTAAGTAAATGGCAGCTGATGTGATTCAAAAAAGTAGAAAAATCATTTCTAATAGGATAATTTGAGAAAGCCCATAAAAGTATATTTTTATAGTAAATGCCACCTGTTTAGTACAGTGTTTTTCAAACTGTAGGTCCTGATTCATTAGTAAGCTCTAAAATTTGATTTGGTGAATGATTATTAGCTATTTTTTAAAAAGAGAGAATTAAGACCACCAACAAAAAAGTAGGAAAATAACTGCATATTGTAAGGTCAAACAGTGAAATTTGGGGTTATGTATACACACATGCATATGTGACTGCTGTACATTTATGCATACATGTACTATATAAAGTGTATTTCTAATTATGAGTTCTGAAAAAAATTAAAAGCTGCTATCCCATGCACCTCTTAAGTGCTCAAGATCTGAGTTAAAATAACATATCACTCCCAGTATATGCTTTTATTTTATATCTTGGACTAAAAAGTTTTTAAGGTACCACTTGAAAATCTAACACCTAACATTCATTAATTGATTTTTTAAAGGAAGAAGTCAAAAAGAACTGAACTCAACTTGCCATGTTAAAAAAAAAAAAATCCTTTCTTTTCTGATCACTGCTACCAGAAGATGTTACCACCTGCAACACTAGGTCAGGCTGCCCCAGGGGTCTAGCCCCACCATCTGCTGGTGCTGAGATGGCAGCAAGAGTCTGGCATAAGGCATGAATCATGATTAAATGTGGAGCCCAGGCATTTGTGTGTGTGGAGGCAAGCTAACTGCACCCATGTATACCTCATTTTAGCTATAATTTAAAAAGACTGGCTGAATATCAGATCTGAATGTCAGGGGCAGCAGAAAATAATGCAAACTCTTGCCCTCTGGTAAGACTTTCCACAGATTATAATCAAAGCAACTGAGAGAACAGTTGTGGAATCAAAATTTGGGAATAGTATTACCTGCTAGTATGGGGATTTCTATCAAGGTTTAGAACCTAAATATCAGGAATTTCCTTTTTCTCTTTGTTGTAAAAACATAAGAAGCAAAATATTACTCTATCACTAAAACATCATTGTTCAATAAATAACTACAAAGTTTTGATCTCATTTTAGATACACTTTCTGCACTGGCATTTTACTGCATCTCAATCTGTATATTTATTTACATGCAAACTCATAGATATTCTTGGATATTTGTGAGAACCTTTGAAATGATTTTAAAAGGAATTAAGAATTAATCAGATGTTGATGTTTTCAAGTCCCAATAAGTAGCTATCTGTTAAAACAAAACAAAATTTTTAAAAAGAAACTGTGATCAAGTGTTCTTTTAAGGAAAGGTAGACTTTTCATTATCTTTAGCCAGACTACTACTGGCATTTTTAACTACACTCCTTGGACATGTTTGTTAGAATCAATTCAACATCTTTCTCCTCCTCATACTTAGGTGCAGTCGTAAAAAAAAATGACTGGGTGTGCCTACAAATTATAGGTAGCTAGGAGCACCCTCTGAATTCTGCAGAACCCATATACGAAGGGCAATTACTATTGTAATATAAGCTATGTAGAAGCTAATGGAGGCGTTATGCCCAGCAGCCCTTGCAGTCCTCGCAAGCTCTACCTCCACACCCTACCTGGCCTCCTAAAGACAAGGAGGCAGCCCAGCCCAGTTATGATACTTAAAACTGGGCATTTAAGCCAGAAAAACTGAAAATAGGAGTAAACCAAGAAGCCAGGTTACTCTGTTGTATGGAGAGAAGTTAAAGCACAATGCTTACGACTCTCAAGAACAATAACTGGGTAGGACAAGGAAGGAGAAGGTGGAATAGGCAGGAACTTGTAATTTAAGATTATGGCTTGAGAAAAGGTAAAGTTCCCAACAATGCTAACCAAATAAATACATTAAAATCATTGTCATTTAAATGCATTAAATATCAACAGGGAGTTTTCAGGTATGCTACCACAATACACTGAATTTATTATATTATCATATAGTCTTCATGAAGACAAACTAATAAACAGCATTTGATAACTACATAACAAGTCCAAGTTAGAAAAATAAAAATAATGACTGCTATTACTGTGACTCTATTTGGTTAAAAATGTATTTGGATTAGATTGGTAATACAGCTTTAACATAATAAAAGATGTTTTAAGTTTTGCTCAGTTATGAGAACAATGGTATTTTGATATTATATGCCCTAAGGATCCTTCTGGCAGACTTTGTAGAGAAGACCTATTTTCAGTGAGGACTCAGGTTGGAACTGACTAAAAAGACCAGTAATATGACTCAAAGGACCATGGATATCCTGGTTTCTGAGAAATTGTACATTCCTTAAGGGAGAGATTTTAAAAATAGGTGTAACAAAGAAATGTGGCTCTTGGCCTGGGCAATCTGATCCAAATCCAAGACTTCATTTACTACCAAGTCCCAAATCCTCTCTTATCAAATAGAAAACAAAATATTTGCACTGGGAGATACCATAAATACCTCACATTTAACATATCCCAAATCCAATTTACTCTTTGCTTTAAATTCATTATGAGTTTTATCTCAGTGAATCTAAGCCAGAAAGCCTAGATTAATTATAAATTTCTCTTTTAGTAAATGGCTTCCTACCACCCACATTTAAGAACATAGGTTCCAAAGATTTCCATTTCACTATTTTCTTTTGCGTCTATTGTTTCCTTTCTATATTCCTGCCATTTCAAGTTCTCAGTTCTGACTTTATTCAATCTAAGAGCCTTGAAAGATTCCCTAACTCCATTTTGGCTTCCCCCACCCAATCTGTCATCTACTATGATACAGAATAACTTCTGGAAATGCCAATTTTGCTACTTCCCTAAATCTTTAAGTGATCCTCCACGATTTTTAAATAAACATTCAAGGGCATTCATATTTTCCAATCCTATCTCCTATCTCTAACCATACCAAATGCCTTAAGAGTAACTCAAACTAATCCTTCTATTTCATAACTCTTTTCAACAAGTGATATTCCCTCTATAAAATCCTATCCCCCTGCCAGGCATGGTGGTGCACCCCTGTAATATATTTTACAGGAATAAGAACTAAAGTAAGATAACTGAATAAGAAAGGGATGTATAGTATTTTGGAATAGCTAAACTGAGGCTGTGATAAGAAAAGAAACGTAACTAGTCTATAGAGAGTGTAGTGGGTTTAAAACACATAAGAAGAATATGCTGACTATAAGTAAACTCATGGCCCAACAAATAAGAAAATAATGTTTCTACAAGAAAATGGAAGTATATGAAGCGTATGGGGGTGTATGTGTGAATAAAATGACATTTCTCTCATGACGAGAACCTTCTATCCCAGAGAGATCTTAAACACAAAAAGGAACAGAGATGCAAGAAAGAAAAGAATGTACGCAGTCATGAAAAGAAAGAACAGAACAAACCCCATTTATACAATGACTCATCATCAGAAATAGGTCTTAATAAAAGATTAAGTTGTGAGACTCATTTTATAAAATTACAATAAATGACTTTGATAGTCTTATAGTCATTTCAATTCCAGGGCTAATGTAAGTTGTGGGAGTAGAAATTGTGTTTAGAAATCATCAACAGAGTAAGCAGAGAGATATGCTAGTTTGACTTTTTCTTTAAAATTACCACTAACTAGGTCATAAAGCAGTTGTCAAAAATTAAAAACTGTACTACTAAAAATTAAAAGATATTTACTGAGAAAGTGAACACCAAAAGGACTGTAATAATGACTATGGTAAAAGCCGAGTATGTAACTAGAATTATTCACCTAGAAGGTAAAAATTATTACTGAAGCTTTGTGCCCTGTGGTAATATGGACTTGCACTTTTCAGACCAATAGAATGGGTGTGTAACAAAACAGTGAAGAAACATTTTCAGTTAAGGATGGATCCATTTCCATTCTATTGTCAAATACCCTGGAGGAATATATCAAAAAAACAAAGATGAAGAGATTTGGCATCTGCAGGATTTTATGAAGTTCTTCATTTCCTAATGTTTACTGTGAGCCTACAGATTACATACTGCTTTGCAAATAAGTCATTTCCTTAATAAGACATCTAAAAAAATGAGTGATCCAATAGATTCATTTAAAACTAATTATAAGTTATATTAACTACAAGTCAATGTGAAATAAAATTTACTCTGCTTTTCCAGGACAACAAAACAAACAAGGGACACAAAAAAGTAAAATAAAAAGGTTAAGAAGTCACTTAAAATTGACATTACAGTTACTTCAGCGTAAGGAAAAAACAGCTGAATGGATCATTATGTCATCTTAAAATGTACCTGAGAAATGTTCGATAACTACCATTGTTGTCTAGCCATCCAAAAGCACATTATAAAATCATTTAAACATTAGAAAAGAATATCCAATATCATGAATGATCAAAAATGTTTTTTAAAAAAGGAAGTAATTTATAAGGTATGATTCTAATTTTGCAAAATAAAATACCATTTTAGTTTTTCTATATTTCTTAAATTCAACATAATATATTCACTTACTTTATAAATAAAAAATATTTTAAACCTTGTATATATCAAGACATAATGCAAGTAGCCAGGCGTGGTGGCACAAGCCTGTAATCCCAGCACTTAGGGAGGCTGAGACAGCAGGATCATGAGTTCAAAGCCAGCCTCAGCAATGGCGAGGTTCTGAGCAACTCAGTGAGACCCTGTCTCTACATAAAACACAAAATAGGGCTGGGGATGTGGCTCAGTGGTCAAGTCCCCCGGGAGTTCAATCTTCAGTACCAAAAAAAAGTAACACAATATTTTAATTGCTGATAAATACTGAATAATAAAATATTTTGTCACAGAAAAAGACATCAAAAATATGGCTCAGGAGGGCTGGAGTTGTGTCTCAGTGGTAGAGCACTTGCTTCACATGTATAAGACTGGGATAGATCCTCAGCACCACATAAAAATAAATAAAAGTACTGTGTCCATCTACAACTAAAAATATTTTTAAAATAACATGGCTAAAGAACTAGTTGGTAAAATGCCAACAAGTCTATGTAAAATATATCTAGCACTATAACTGCACTAAGTCATTCTGAAAAGAGAATGAAATTAAGTAAACATTTTTTTTTTTCCAGTGCTGGGAACTGAATACAGGGCCTTGAGCACGCTAAGCAAGAACACTACCACTGAGATGCAGCCCCAGGTATGAGAATTTTTTTTTTTTTTCAAACATCTCTTCTCAATATAGTTCAGCTACAACAACAAAATCAACCCACATTAAACTGAAAACAAAAAATACTTTAGGTCACCATATCTATCAAGAAAAGAGAATAAGTATATTTGTCGGGTTTAATTATCCCTTCAAACCTAGTTGAACACTTTTTATCGTGCCCCCTTAGATGCCTTAAAGACTATAAGCAAAATTCAGGAACTCTTCAAACTCTACCTCCTCCCTTTCACTTTTAGCTAGAGCTTTCTCTGGAGATTTCTTTTGAAGTATTCCCACGCAGATTCCTTAACTGTATTTTACTCAACTTCCACTCCAAGACCTAGAGCTTGGAGCTTGAGTTGTATTTTCTTAGCTTAAAAGAATTCGAGGTAGTTGTCTTCTGGCTTCATTAAACCATTTTCTCTCTTTTCAGCCTCTACCATTTGTTAAGGTTATACTATTCTCATTACTAGTATTCTAACCCTGAAATTCACTACAATTTACTTTCAGTTTTCTCCCCCCACCTCGAATTTCTACCACCATCTCAAACTCTGAGATGGTTAACAACTTTGCCTCACTTTCCCTGACTTTAACAAATGACCCAATTCCCATTGCTCTTTAACAATCCACAGCAAAATCACACCGAGGGTCTCATGATGATGTAGAACTGCTCCATGTTTGAAAGCTTAAATTTGGAAATCAATTTCTGATACCATGTCTTTTATTTCCTGGTTAAATTTTTAACCTTATTGAAACCTCTTTCATCGTCTTTTCCATCAGTTCTCTCTATAATTAATTTCATCCCTATCTACTTGACAAAGATTTCTGCAATTCTAGTATTAACTAAGTTCCCTAAAAACCCACCTCACCTTACTTCTAAATCTTCTGATATTAAATGACTCTAGCTATATACTATTTCATGTTCTCCAATTTAAAAATAGTTGTTATATTATTAAATATGTTAGCCAGTACCACTACAAATCCGAATTTTATAATCTTATTGGACTTTCAACATTGTTCAGTAATCATTGTTCATAATCATTGTATTCTAAAGTCATTTCCCTTTCGTATTTCCTAAGCCAGTAAATCGAAACATTTACTATCTCCATCATGGTCAAAGATAATCTTTCTTGGTAATTCAGGGTATGTATAAATATTTTGTTCCTTCACACCTAGACCAGTCTACAATATTAACTGTCCTTAACTCTTCTCTCAGAAAAACAAGTCTTCTTCTTCATGGCTATTCTCCAGTCCGTCTTTCGGATGATCACCACAGTTTTTGGTGGTTTTTCACTTCTTTTCTATAATATTGGGATAGCATAAAAGTCCTTTCATAATTTGATCTTTTATGCTTTCTGGTTTTCATCTCTTTTGATTCTTTCCTGCTAGTGACATCAAGCTTTTCAGTTACTTACTGGAATAAGTTTTTTCCCCACCTCAGTGATTTTCCACATGGCCTACTTTGCTTGGGATGTTCTTCAAGTCCTCACATTTATGTAGCTCAAGTACACTGTATTTCCAAAATTCAGCACTCCTTGTTCAGGCTTATCCAAATACACACCACACTGCAACTGTCTCCCAGCTGTCAGAACATACTTGGTAGTAAAGAACATAGGAATAGATGAGATCACCCAAGGAAAGTGTATTTTTACTGAGTCCCTATAGAAATGTAAGATACAGGATGCAAATCATCTTCAGTAAGCTGTCTATTAAGAAAAAGAGAAATGTCAGTACATTATCACAATTCAATGTTATTGATACAGTTGTATAAATATGGAAATGCTCACAAATAAGGAAACATGAGCTGAGCTTTTAAGGACAATAAAGTATATTCTCAGCAGAAAAAGAAATATTTTTAAAGAAGGAATCCTTAAAAGCATTAAAGAAATACCAGCTGAAGCTAGAGGCCTTGTATTTATAATAGTAACATTCTATACCACAGGGCAATTTTGGGGAGGGAGGCAACAGCTGAATGCTACCAGTGTTAAGAAGTTGTAAACTGTCTCAGATTTGAAGAAAAGCCAGGTAGGAGGAGAAAGACAAGAGTATGCCTATACAATACATATCTAATGATCAAGACTCAGAAGACATGTCATTCTCTCTGTGATACTCTGACTCAACCATGAATGGGTCTAGTTCTCTATTGCTACAACACTTTGTGATCGGCTCTATTATACAACAGATTGTGCTACATTAAAACTTACCTATTACTTATCTATTTAGACCACTAAACTCTCTAGGGCAATTAGCAACTAATGCACAGTGGTACCCAGTTAACGGTAGGTGAACAGAATTGCATCTCTGCCCTTACAGAATTTATAACTGAAAAAATCAAAAAGGCATACACAAACAATGAAGTTGTATTGACAAAAGCTTGAATAGAAGAATATACAAACTGCTATGGGAATATTAAAGATACAGTAACTAAGTTATATTTATTGATGTTGTCCTAGTTGTAACTACTTCTAAAATAAAAGAGGATAAAGCTTATAAAGAGACTGCTTTATATTTTAGGAATTCTCTCATCAAAAATTTTGAAGTCAAGAACATACTTTTGTAGAATTACCAATCACAAGCTCATGCAAGTACTAAACTTTTCACTTTGCATTAAGCTAATCAGGTTTTAGATTATATTTATATTTTTCAAAAGCAAACATATGCAAAAATGTTCTTTAAGCCTTCAAAATCATTGTAGAAAATTACCTTGCCTTTATATTATCACTCCCACATGCACATCAGAAAGAAAAGATGATCAATCCATAACTAAGTTGTTATGAGCCAAATGAAAACACTGTTTGCTCCTTTAGTACAATAAAAAGATATGTAACACTCAACTAGGGGAAGAGAAAATTATAAGCATCTAAAATGAAAATTCGCCTCACAGAACATCGTGTGCTAAAAATCTGGACTTTGAATTCATATGCCCCTATGGAAAAAAAATGATTCTGTCTTGTGGAGCCTCATTCTGTCGTTTATTACAATAAATATTTAAAAGTAGGTCATGAAAAAAGTCTCAGTAAAACCAATTATAGCTTTTTGTGCAGAAAATTCTAATTCCAATGGCCCTTTTCACTAGCAGTTATCCTAACACCTAACTATTGTACCATATAATTCATTCTGATATTTCAATAGAAATGTATATTCCATTCGCCATAATTAAATGTGTCAATGTGGCTGAGCTGCAGTACTCTGGTATTTGGTCAAACATTGTTCTGGATGTTTCTATGATAATGTTTTTGGATGTGAATGACATTTTAGTCAGTGGGGGTTTTAAAAAAATGTTTTTGTAGTTGCAGATGGACAGCATGCCTTTATTTTGTTTATTTTTATGTGATGCTAAGGATTGAACCCAGTGCCTTACACATGTAAGCGCTCTGTCACTGAGCTACAACCCCAGCCCTCAGTCAGTATGTTCTGAGTAAAGCAGATTTGTCCTCTACAGGTGAGTGGGCTTCATCCAATCTGCTAAAGATCTAGTAGAACAAAAGACTGGAATTACCCAAGTAAGAGGGAACTCCTGAACTGCAAGACTGCTTCTTCCCTGGGTCTCTAGCATGTCGGTCCTCTCTGCAGATCTGGGCTTGCCAGCCCCCATAATTGCACGAGCCAGATCCTTCAAATAAACCTCTATTTATTACACACATCCTACAGATTCTACTTCTCTGGTGAACCTGACCAATACACCACTGCTCCTAGAAAAGAGAATCACCTTAGCCTTTCCATCAGATGACATTCCAGTAAGAACACAAATATGCCACATAGATTTTAGGAAAGCCTACTGCCAATCTTTGCTCTACCATCGCTAACAGCACTCAAATGTCTCTTTGTCATAATATGAGGGCCAATGAAGAAAATAAGGGAGCTTATCATAATTCCAGTAAGATTTTTCAGGAATGTGGCAAAGTATTTCTCAGAAGTTCTAATATAATAAATCCATGAGAATAATAAAAACAAAAAATTTTCAAGTCATATAAATAATGGGAAACTTACTCCATAAAGTTACTATAACTGAAATAGCATGATTATAGCACAATAAACAACAGATTAATGGGAGAGAATAAAACCCAGACACTGATGGAATTATATGAAACTATGTGGTCAGTACAGGCAAAAAGGAGCCTCACCAACCAACAAGGAATAGATTTAAAAACACATGATATTAAGAAAATTGAATGTCTAGAAAAAAATAAAATTACATCCTTACCTTATACCGTATCAAAATAAATTTTTGAACATAAGTAGATAAATTATAAGAACACGTATACTTTATAAGGAAGCTTTCATTAAGAAAATGTATTCAACACATTTTATTACTATTTCTCCAAATGTCTCATTTATAGATTCCAAAATCTACCTAAAGATAAAACTTCATTTTACAATAACAAAAGGGTACTTAGGAAATCTGAAATGTAAAAGGTAAAGATGAAGGTATTAGACTATGTAAGAAAAGCATTCTGGAGAATACAACTCATTTGGACTTTCAAGTACAATACTAAGTAAAAAGTAGACTGATACTGCTCTTATCTTCAGGTTCAAACACCAATAATCATTAGAGAAATGCAAATTAAAACTACACCAAGATTGCATCTCACTCCAGTGAGAATGGCAATTATCAAGAATACAAACAACAATAAATGTTGGCAAGGATGTGGGGAAAAGGTACACTCATACATTGCTGGTGGGACTGCTAACTGGTGCAATTACTCTGGAAAGCAGTATAGAAATTCCTCAGAAAACTTGAAAGGGAACCACCATTTGATCCAGTTATCCCATTCCTCAGCATATACCCACAGGACTTAAAAATCAGCATATTATAGTGACACAGCCACATCAATTTTATAGCAGTTGAATTCACAATAGCTAAACTATGGACCCAACCTAGGTGCCCTTAAACAGATAAATGGATAAAGAAAATGTGGTTCAAATACACAATGGAATATTACTCAGTCATAAAAAGAAAGGAAATTATAGCATCTGCTGGTAAATGAATGGAACCAGAGACTATCATGCTAAGTGAAATAAGCCAATCCCAAAAAACCAAAGGCCAAATGTTCTCTCTGATGTGTGGATGCTGACTCACAGTGAAGAGGTGAGGGTTCATGAGATTGGACAGGGTGGAGTGGGGTAGGGGTGGGAACAGGAAAGACAGTAAAATTACCGAACATAACTTTCCTATGTTCATATATGAATACATGACTAGTGTAACTCCACATCATGTACAACCACAAAAATGGGAAGTTATATTCCATGTATGCATGATATATCAGAATACACTGTACTGTCATGTATAACTAAAAAGAATAAACAAAAAATAAATAGGAGTAAAAGAAAAAAAAACAAATTATTACAGCAAAGACATGGAAAACAGTTGAACTTAATCAATCTACTTATTACTTCACTATCTTTAAGCATCAAATTATAAGTTTCTGTTGAAATTTATTATTCAAATATTAACTCATTTCTCACTCATTATACAAAAAGGCCTATTTGCATATTTCATAATCTTTAACACATTGAGGATGTACTGGGTGCTTTAATTTGAATACTGTTTCCTGGCTTGTGTATCCCCCAAAGCTTCATGTACTCAAATATAGTCCCCATGATGAGGTATTAAGAAAGAGGAAACTTAAAACTGAAGCCTTTGGAAAGGAATTAGGACTAGATAAAACTATTAGAGTGGAGCCCCAATAGTTGAATCCTAGTGGCTTTATAAGGAGGAGAGAGAGAAAAAGAGACACGTAAACATATGCATGCTCATTGACTCTTCCCATGTGATCCCCTATACCACATCAGGACTCTGTCACCAAAGTTATCACCAGATGCAGCCTTTTGGCCTTGGTCCTCTGTAACAGCCAAAATAAACCTCTTTGCTTCACAAAATAGCTTACCCCAGGTATTTCATCATAGTAATCAAAAATGAACTAACACATTATATCCTACCCAAAATCCAAGTGCTGAAACTTAATCACCCCAAATGATAGTTTTAAGAGGTAAGGCTTTTTGCGAAGTGAGTAGATTAATGCCATTAAAAAAGAGACTTCTATGTCTGTCTCTGTCTCTCTATCCTTCTGTTCTACCTTCCATCATGTGAAGATACCACAATCACAAACCATCAATGAAACATGGTACCTCACCAGACTCCATACCCGCTAGTGTCTTGATTTTAGACTTCTCAGTCTCCAGAACAAGGAGTAAATTTCTATTATTTATGAGTTACCCCATCTGTGGTATTCTGTTACAGCAAAACGAATTGGCTTAGTGTTTATATTAGTTCCCCCTTACCAACAGGGCATATGTTCTAACATCCCTAGTGAATGCCTAAATTATGGATTGTACCAAACCCAATATATATGTATATATGGCCTCCTAAACATAGGTAGTACCTAGGATGAAGTTTAAGCTACTGTAAGAGATTGACAACAATAAAATAGAACAATTATAACAATATATTGTAATAAATTATGCAAATGTAGTCTCTCTTATTGTTCTACACTAACGCTTCCTCTTGTGATGATGTGATATGATATGCTTATGTGGTTAGATGAGGCTCAATGCATTCAGGCACAGTACACTGAAATCCAAAGAACACAGTTCCTGCTCATGCTTTCCACTCACAAATCTACTGCCTTATCCATCTTACTCAAGCACTTATGCACAGTGGCCCTTAGAGTGTGTAGTACAATAGAAAAACTAGCATGAATTTCTTTTTCCATCTGCACAATGTTATGGACAGATTTGTTCTTACCATGGACACTAGCAATCTCAGCATGTTTTTTTTTCCTATCCTTATTTGAGAATTTTTCCCTTTTCACTTAAAGGAAGCACTTTGTAGCTTCTCTTTTACATATTCAAACTGCCAAAATCACTACTTTTGCACTTTGGGGACATTAAGTAAAATAAGGGTTATTTGAACAATAAGTACTGTAATACCACAACAATCAATCTAACAGGCAGTTGATCTGATAACTGAGACAACAGGCTATCAGGCGTGTAGCATGTGCATCATGAATATGATGGACAAAGGAATGACTGTGTCCAGGGCAGGATGGTGTAAAACTTCATGCTGTTCCAAGTGTTGTAAAATTTTAAAAACTTATTTCTGAAAATCTCCATTTAATATGTTTGTATTGTAGTTAACCACAGGTAAAGAATGGAGAGGCACTGCTGTACATAATTAGAGAAGTCAGTTAACTTCAATCAGTATGTAGCCATATTTTTATTTGTGATTAAAATGCATCAATGAAAAAATATATATGTAAATAAAAAGAAGACCAGATATGAAGAGAAAAGGGAACAGAGGGAGGAAGGTAGGAAATAGAAGGGTAATCATGGGGAAGTGAAATCAGAGTAAATCCTGCTATGTGTCCCTATGAACGTCACAATGAACTCATTATGTATAATTATGATACACTAATAAAAAACATTAAAAATAAAAAGGGAAAAGAGGTATGAAGCCATAGCTATCTGTAGACACAGAGTTACAAGGAACCCCAATGAAACAATGTTCAGAAGACACAGCAGCACAAACCCATCATTTCTTTCCTAAGAACAGTTTAAAATGCTTTCCTTGGAGATAGTAAATCAGAACTGGAACTATAAATACTGGGGATGGCAATTCTTTTTCAGTGTATATTTGGCATACAACATCATTTCAAATCACAGATTTTCTTTTATACGTTTACTCTGCTGGGAACCATCTCAGTCCATTTTATGCTGCTACAACAGAACATTTGAGACTGGGTAATTTATAAAGAAGAGTGCTTGATCTCTTTGAGTTCTGGAGTCTGAGAAGGTGGAAGGACTCTCATCTGTCAGGGGCTTTCTTGCTACATCATCCCATAGCAGAACACAGAAGGGCAAGAGAAACATATAAGAGAAAAAAGAGGCCAAACTCATCCTTTTACCAGGAAATCATCTCATGATGACAACTTTAATCCATTCATGATTAAAGGTGCTATCTCTTCTCAACACTGTTGGCACTGGGAATTCAGTTTCCAACACAGAAACTTTGGGAAACATATTCAAATCATAGCAGGAACACAAGCAGTTGTGCAAACTTAGTAAACTTAGGCAGCAAAAATAACACCCATTAGCTAAAATTAGCAAATTCAGATCCTCTATCAAGTCTTCCATCGCTAACCACAAACACCAATGGAAGCTTGTCTATTACAGACTACGCGTACTTAGATCATTTTTCTCTCAAGAAGTATATGCTTTCAAAGCATATCAGCATCTAGTATCACAGTTATTTCTTACTTTTGTTATTAATCTCATGACTTGTAAGGAATTTCAAGATGGTTTTTCTCATTATCCCAATTGGATTCAAGCCTTTCTCTGCTCCCCTTTCAACAAATTCCCAGATATGAATATATTTGTATATATTCTTTTCTCTTTTCTGCTTCAGATTCAGCATACAAAATATAACTTGGATGATCTATACTGCCTCCTCCCTAAAATCTAACCCTAGAATAATGAATTTAAGGTTCTTTTAAAAATATTCTCTTTTGATAAATAATCCAATTATACTGTATGTAAATACAATTATTATAATTAGTTTGCTTCGAAGCTGCATTTTTTAATATATCATTCTGGCTAGGTCTACTCTTAAACCTACTCTGTTCAACCACTACCTATAATCTAGAAAATGCTGTCCTATAAAGTTTCAATGGAAATAAAGCATTTATAGAATTTCATTGAATTTTAAACAAGAGATTCAATATATAAGCAATATTATGAAAACTATTAATGAGATCATTTACACTTTTTATACTTTTTGAAATCTGGCACCTAGTTTAGGCTTACATCTTTCCACAATTCAGACCAATCTGATTTGAATGTTCAATAGTCATGTTGAAGCATAGCTACTATATTAAAACAAGTTTGGATAGTTCCTCCGGAAAACTACAGTATTCCCCTGGTTCTTCTATGTTTAATAGTGTTTTTCTATAGCCTTAATAGTTTCTGAGTTGCCTGGTTCATTATAAAATTTCTGTTCCTTGAGTTACCTGAAAATATTGCTAATGCATACATTGCTGTTAAGAAGTCATCTAATTTTCTTTTCTTTTTAAATAACTTCACCTTTTTGCATGGAGGCCCTGAGGGCTTTTTTCCTTTAAATTATTATCTTTAAAGTCTGAAATTTTTACTATACTATATTTTTGAGTTGACCATTTCAGGTCAACTTTCACAAGTACCCTTTCAATTCAGAGATTCAGATCTCCCTTTACTTCCAGGAAATTTAGTTTTTTTTTTTTAAATATTTTTTAGTTGTATGCAATATCTTTTTTTTTTTATTATTTTATTTTTATGTGGTGCTGAGGATCGAACCTGGTGACTTACGCATGCGAGGCAAGCGCTCTACCACTGAGCCACCGCCCCAGCCTCAGGAAATTTAGTTTTAAATATTACCTGTGTTTCACTGTTTTGTCTGTCTTCTTAAGTGCTCCAATTGCAAGTATATTATATTTTTTTGGTATCTTCTATATTGATCATCCTTTCTCTGATCTTTTGTTTTCATTTATTTACAAGGTTCCAATTTTCTAGTTTCTGATTTAAGCGTTTTTATTTTTCATACCTGTGAAAATTTGTTTAAGGATGATGTTTAATATAGGCCACAGTGTTCTGTTGACAACTGCTTCACAGATGATTTACCTTAGAAGTAGAAGTAAAATTTTGAATGGCTAAAATGTTTTGACTCTTTTTCCTTCTTTTATTCTCCATTTTTCCAAGTTACAAAGTCCCTTACTTATGAAGAAATAACAGCATAAAGCAGACTAAAAGAAAATAATGGCTGTTAGAAAAGATACATGGAGTGCTCTACAGGAGCAGCCTGTGTACACAATTACAATGCTTAGGACTTCAACCTAGGTGGGAGCAAAAGTCAATACAGCAAATAAAGAATAAGAACTAGAAAACAACCTAAGGGCTAGGAAATAAACTAAGAATTCAACAGGTATGTGAGGACTATGATATAAGGTTAGGAATGTGAACTAGAAACTAAGCACTTTTTTCTTTAAAGAGCAGTAAAACTGTAAAAAGTAACTGTCTCACAAAGTTATTCTACAGAAAATAAACAATTACATGATTCTTGCATGTACTAGGAATTGTCATCAGGTGAGGTCTAGTTAAGAAGCTAACATACACAGGAAAATATGGCAAAGGAAGATAACATTTCCTTCAAGAAGAGTTCAAAGCTGTTCATGATCATGATGGCATTGCTTTATAGTTCCCCTAAAAAAGGGAATTTGTTCACCATGCTTGAAAGTGGAATAGAGTTAACAGAGTTTTTCTTATGAATAGAACATTAACTTTTCCTGCCTTTAATGTAAGCTAGTCATTTCTCCCACAAGGTGACTAAGATTCCTACTTCTAAAGAAATCTCCTTTCTCCTTTCTTAATGCTTAGGGAAGATAAGAGGTGGCTATTGTTCTAAATTTTCAAGTAAACATGAGATAGTGTAACTATGCTACAATTTAACAAGTATTTACTGGGAATCTTCTAACTATAATGTGAATCAAGAAAGACAAGAATAAACAAGCTGATTTCTTGGCTAGTGGCCTTCATATACTTACTAAAAACATTTTCAAAGTGAGATGTGAAGTATTTATATGAGTGAATGTATGCCTCATATTAATTTGGATCAGATATTTATACAAAATGCTTGCTTAAACAAAAATTTTCCATAAACCAAATCTTTTAACTTTTGTGTCTTAAGATATAGATACTATATTTAATGAGAAGGAAGAGAAGTAGGGATAAAGGAGGGAAAGAAAATCACTGTAAAGTTATACATCAAAATAAAATTTCTAATTTCGGACTGTTAATTTGTAATATACAATTCAAACACACTAAATCCACATGTAGATACTTAAAAATTTTCTTTCAGAAATATCTTTTCCAATGACAAGTTAGTGATTATTAAATAAAATTTGAAGTTTAGATTTCCATTATACACATTATTACCATTTTATATTTGTACAAAATGGAGAAATTTTTCAATCAGGAGCAATTCTGATGCAAACACTGATATTTTTAGTCAAAACCCCTGGCACTAGGAAGAATTATGAATCTATAGCTCTATAAAAAAGGCAATATAGATTCATCTAAGTTAAATCTAAAGGTTTTGTAATTTTACAAATTACAATTTAAGAAAATTGAGTAGCAATGGACTAATCACTTTACTAAAGAACAACTGCAGAAAACAAGTACCTAAGTAGTATAGTCTTACCTCCTATGGTTTAAAAGCCAGATGCTAATTTTATAACATATATCAAATAAATGTATCAGTCTATATGTCAAGAGAAAAAAGAGCTTATCATTCTTTTTAATAATAAAAATCTGGAATTATTTTAAAGAAAAAGCAAAATTTAAGACACAGTAAGACTGAGCTCCTTAGAGCAACTTTTATTCTATAAACACAACAAAAAGCCTCACTTCACTCAGAGTATAATTTTTTGTTCACTAACAGTTTAAATCCAAACTCTGGATTCTGCCACAGCAAGCCAAATCTGTTTCTTCTTAAACTATGACAATAATACCTGCCTCTTGGGACTACAGAAAAGATTAGATAACAGATACAGAGCCTAGCCCATGGCCTATATCTGTAAGGTGCTTTAATGACAGATTCAACTCTTGTCAAAGACTGAACATCTGCACAAACTTCTTCCTTTATCACATTATTCTGTATCAGTAGTCTCAGACATAAGAACATTTATAAATTTTGTTTCTGGTTAAGAAAATTCTTTTGCTAACCTCCTGGGAAGTCATTAGTTGAACTGATAGTTTTGTTTTCATTAACACCTTGTGGTTAAATGGCCTTAATATTTTGTGATATATAATTTTAGGACCATTTTCAAAAAAATATGTTCAATGCATAAGCCCACAGTAGGTCTGAAATTTAATCTGAAATTTAAATTAAACAATTACACACTTTTCAATTGTACTTGAATCTGTTCTTTAAAAACCTATAAGCTTTTCTTTCCTTTTTTCCCTTCATTTTCCTTCTTCATCTCTCTGCCTTCTTATCTCTTCAAAGGAGAAATATAGCAACTTTCCACATGTGACCAAGATCACTTTCATTTCTTTCAGCTTCTAAAGCAAATGATCCATTTATAAATTCTTTTTTTTCTAACATAGAAAAACGAATAAGCACTTAAAACATGATGTTATTAAAAAAAAAAACCCAAAAACTCCTCTTCAAAAGAAAAAACACGAGTTACTCAATTTTCTTAGGCTCACTGTTATTATCTAAAGATGCCTACATGGGCACATGTAAAACTTGTTATCATGTGGTATCTCGTATTTAGACCAAGGTTATTTAAAAAGAACTTTCTATGATAAAGGTAATGTTTATTTGTTTTGGGGTACTGAGGATTGAATCCAGGGATGCATTAACACTGAGCTATTTCCCTACCCTTCTTTATTCTTTACTTTGAAACAAGGTCTTACTAAGTTGTCTAGGCTGTCCTTAAATTTACAATCCTCCTGCCTCAGGCTTCTGAGTAGCTGGGATTAAAGGCAGGCACTACCATGCATGGCAAGGGAACCTTATTTTAAATTTTATTATACATGAATAGTCACGTTTCTACTATAATAGACAACACAGCCTTAAGACACTCCTTTCCTTTTTTCTTAACTTTCTCCAACCTTATCTACATGCTGTTATTGAACTCCCTCTTTCAAACTCCTCTAAGATTAAATAGCCTGACAGTTACAATCTCAAAAGCAAAGAGAATTGCTAAAAAGCAGTTTTCAAAGCTAATATTAAATGTATTTTTTATGAAGAGTACTATAATCAATCATTTTAGATTCTCTAGTCACAGTTTACTAAAAAATTAAAAAAGAAATAACACACATGCCTGAGTCCTTGAAATTGAAACCTTAACAGTATGTACTCTCCCCTGGATTCTTTTTCAGCTACATAGTACCAGGATAACAGAATGGCATAATTAAATACCTGGACAACCAAGCAGAATTAAGGAAACAAATGTTTCATTTTATACCTGTCTATTCACTGTGAAACAGAAATTAGTGAACAAAAATATGGTAAGTCAAAAGTAACAATACAATGTGTTAGTCAATGAAGAATTATGTAATTTTTGTCTTTAGTATTATTTACTCCAACACCAAACACCAAGCCTTACTTTAGTTTCAAGGGTTGTTTGGTTGGTTTGCTTATTTGGTACTGGGTATTGAAACCAGGGGTACTTTACCTCCGAGCTACATCCCAGCCCCTGCCTTTCTTTAAAATTTTTTATTTTGAGACAGGGTCTTTTTATGTTGCTCAGGACCTCACTGAGTTGCTGAGGCTTGCCTTCAGAGTCATTAGGATTACAGACATGTGCCACCACATCTGCTCAAGGGATTTTTGGCTGACTGTTCATGGTTCTTTCCAATTAAACCTATGCATACATACTATTGTTGTTGTTGTTATTGTTAGGTACCAGGGATTGAACCCAAGCATGCTTAAACACTAAGCCACATCCCTAGCCCTTTTTATTTTGAGATAGAGCCTTGAAATTGTGGTCCTCCAATTCACTGTGAAACAAAACTTAGTGAACAAAATATGGTAATCTCAGTCACCCAAGCCGCTGAGATTACAGGCAAGCAAGTGCCACCATATCTGACTGTGTACATGTTATTTTAAAATAAAATTATTCTAAAAGGTAGACCATAAGAACTCAGGAAAAAACTGTTTAGTATTTTAAGCTCCTCTTTCTGTTTCTTCTTTCTCTCCTCAAATATAATAAAATCTTTTTTTAAAAGCACAAATGTAGGTGTTAAGAAAAAACAACTATGATGCTTGTCTACTGGGAATGAAATAATAGCCTCACTATGAGACTGGTATAAATGTCATTACTACCAATCAATTCCTCCTTTCTCTGCCTATCAAGTTTGCCTTTGAGTAGCCTGGGGGTGGGGGGTAGGTAGGAGGGTGAAATATCTAAAACAATCTTAGTATTCAGGGATAGAATTCAAAAGAATTCAAGTTATGTGAAAACAAGTTACATGCTTAACTACGTACCAATTTCTGAATGTTTCTGAATGACAGCTAATGTGATTTTTGTTGTTGTTTGGAATTTTGAGTAAAAATAAAGAAACTTACTATTTTGAGCCAGGGCTTGAAGCAGACAATCCAAGCATCCTTCTAAACTATCTTCAGTCCTGTCAACAGCTGTTATCTTCAGTTTCTTTAAGGTATCACTGAGATTATCTGTTTACAGAAAAAAAATAGAAGTATACTTCACTAAACGTATGACCACCACATTACATGGTACAAGGATAAATAGTTACCACCGAGACAAAAAAGTTTCCTGTTATATTGAATTAACCTCTACATACATTCAAAAATGGCATTGTATTGTACTATTATCAAACTTTTTAAATAATAAACTTTTAAATTCAAGTACAAAATATTCAATCTGTAAAAAATTAAGATACAAGGAAGATTCCAGATTATCACTGAACATCATTTTCAGTATTGTACATTATAGAGCTCATTCAGAAAAACGTGATACAGCTGAGAAAAACTAAACATTTACAGAAAAATCATAGAGCTTTCCAAGTAATATTTAATTTTATTTTTTGCTTCCTCTGTTGTATTTTTAAAACAGAATAAAATGAAAAAGTGAAAGGTTAGAAAAGTTTCAAAATAATGACTTCAAATAATACTGTGTGATGTTTACAAAACCTACTTTGACACTTCTATTTGAAAAAATACATCAAATTATTAATTGAAGCCAAAACGTGCATTTTGCATTATAAAGTTATATTCCTCTCCTAAATTATATGTTGATTCCTCTAACCACAGATACTCAAAACCTCTTTACATTAAGTCACTGAGGATCCCAACAATATTTCATTTACATTTCTATTGATGTTTAAAATATTTTTAAAAAACCAAAACTGAAACTTTCAAAGATTTACAAATTAATCCATTTAAATATAAAAATCATAAAACTTATTACATAAGATTTACAAACTAATCCATTTAAATATAAAAATTATAAAACTTATTACATACTAACACAACTAGCATTTTAAATGAAAAACTGTATTTCTAAAACAAAAAAGAATTTAACAAGAGTGACAATGTTTTAAAAGTTTACAAATCTCTCACATGTGGCTCAATAAAAAATAACTAAACACTCCTATCTGTTCACATAGTCAATCTTTTATAAAGTATTGTTTTGATTGAGTAGATTTAAAAAATTCCCTTAGTTTCACATCTATGCACAGCTGGAAAACAGGACAATATTTGATAGCCCTTTCAGATAATTATGGATATTCTCTGATACTACACCAAAACTTGATAAGTGGTAGCTTTTTAAATTAGTTGCCATGTGAAATCTCAAACAATATTCATGAACACTTTCAAACTGTAAAATAAAAATCCATTGTCTCTTGTGTTTTGTTATCTTTTATGCATAAAAGACAATAAAGTATTATGCATTGGTCATTTAGAAAATTGAGTTATACATCTTCCAAATGTTGACATGTCTGTCTCATTGCAGTATCTCAAATTATCACATTTGTTGATATTAACACTAATCTCATTTCTAAAACAACCTTCAGTATTAGAAAGGTGTCAAGCTTAAGGTGATGTAAGTTTGCCAAAATTCTATTTTTCTCTTAAAAACTCCTATTTAATACCAGCAACAAATACTTTCAAGGTTTTCTTCCTTAAATGACAAACTGAATTTATTTATTTGTGAAAAAAAATGTCTACCAAGCAAAAAACCAATTGGTCAGTTCTCTCAAGTGAAAAATGGTATTCTGTGGGAAAAAAAGTACTTCCATCAGCTCACAATTCAAAAACTGCACAAATGATTTTATTCACAACTGTCAGTTTTCACAATGTAGTGATTATGCATACTTCCAATTTTATCCCACAGAATATTTTTAAAATGCATTCTCAAAAGTTGAGGTTTTAAAATATATTTTTTCTTACCCATCAGGGATATTCTTAAAGTAAAACTGGTATTTTTCTTTTACGTATGTAAGAGTAAAGAATACAATAACTACTAGTACAATCTGGTACTGCTGCCCTGATTGATGCATACTAAAGCATCAGCAGTTTTTTTAAATCCTTAATTGTTTTTGTACCATTGTCAGTGCAAATATCAACACAGCAAAAAAGACAAATAATGTTCTAAGCAAATAGTTCTGACCTCAAGGATCTCATATCAGGATACCAAAGAACCCAAGGATTGCTGTTTTCACACATCTCTACATAAGGTACACATTTTAATAGATTTCTGTACATTGCTAGCTCATGACAATTTTAAAAATCTGATAGAATTCTATTATCAAGGGAGAAATAATTTACTTTCCAGGAGAAAAGCAGATTTAAAAATTCACATCAAATAATACTAACATCCCTAGTTATGCCTAGTAAAGACTCTAATGTGGCAATCCTAAACTGACTCTTAATTAAAAATCTCATGTTATCATTCACAACCAAGGTTAGTATATATTTCCTTAAGAGGATCAGACAGTTTTGAGGACATAATCTTTTTCTAAAGAAAAAGAAAACTATATCCACATGTATCTCTTATCCCTTATAAGCTAAAGAGAAGTTGTAGGACATCGTATCTCAGGTATACTTATTCACTAGTATTAAGTAGATATTAAGTTGATTTTTTTCAATGTATAGTTCATATTTTTAAAATAATACAATTATCTTTAAATACAAAGTAATTATCACAACACTGATGAAAACTAAGAAAATGTAGCCAAATGATAGCAATTCATCAAACTATCAGTCAAGAAATTATGAAAGCAAGACTTACTGATGAGCTACAGATTAGCTGTGTGCTTGCCTAGCATGCATAAGGTCCTAGTTTCACTCCTGTGCACTACAAAACTAACCAGCCAACCAAACAAACAAAAAGCATACTGAATACTTTTCTATGCTTTAAATGTACTGTTTTATCTGGTCTGCATAACAAATCTAAGGTAGAATATAAGTATACTCTTATACTCTTTTTACTTGTCTAAGTACTGCTTATTTGATCTGCACAAAACCCTAAGGCAGACTGTACTGGTATTTGACTCCTTTTACTCCTATACAGTTTATAAAGAGAGGCATAGGAAAAGAGATAATTTCTCCCCAAATTACACAGCTAGTAGAAATCCAAGATTCAAGATTCAAATCAAAGCACTGACTGCAGGGTACATTCTCTTAACCCATATGCCCTACTGTTTCCCTTGTGTACTTACCAAGCACCAACTTGTTAATTACCATATTAGATTCTACTAGAAAATATTCTGAAAATAAATATCTCACTGTAACATGTTGTATTTATGAAGAAAAATGAGTAAGAGCAGTTTTAAAGAAATAGTTCAATGCTAACCAAATCAGTGAGACCCTGTCTCTACATAAAACACAAAATAGGGCTGGGGATGTGGCTCAGTGGTCAAAGAGCCCCTGAGTTCAATCTCCAGTACCAAAAAAAAAAAAAAAAGAAATAGTTCAAAATTGCAAAATACAGAGTAATGTAGAATGTTAGAGTCACTCAATAAACATGAATTCACTGATTTAAAATGCTCATAGTTTGAAATATAACCTTTGATCCTGTCTTTTCTCTCTGATCTGTTTTACTAAGTAAGAATGTCTCCTTAGATATTCCATCACCATGACAAACTGAGCAGGTCCCAAGTTAAATTTATCATCTTCTCTCTAAATTAATTTTATCTCTCAAGTTACTTTCTAACTTATCATAAGTACCTCCATGCCCCACCTTGTAGACACCTATATGTTGGCATCTGGTGTGTTTAACTCATCCTATCCCCAATGCTCTGAGCTTGATATCCCTCTTATCAAGTTTCAGTCTACCCATCATCAACTCAGAGACCATCCAAGCTCATTCCACCTGAAGTCTTCTTCCTCTTTCTTAACCCTCCATGGTCACTCTTAACATATGCTCCCAACCTTCACAATACTACTTACAACTTATAATTTTACTTTTAAATTGTTAATATATATTCCCCTCCTGTGATGAATGGGCACTTGTGTATTATAGTCACTGCACTATACCTATCACTTAGCATATAGGAAGTGTCCATTAAACATTCATCACATGAATTTAGTGACTAAGGAGATGAATTCCTCATTTTTAGAAAGCCTTCTAGTTACCATCCTCTGTATCAAACACTCAAGAGCCAGAGCATGCCAATAAAGAAAGAAAGGCAAATATTTCCTGTTGGTACTTACTGTACTCCATAGTATCAGAAATAGTCTTAGATTTTAAGACAGGAAGAAATTGCTAAAGTCAATTTGGGCATTTAAGAACATAAAATATTTTAAGTAAAATCTACATAGAAATATTCATTTTTTAAAAATTCCTAATCAGTAAAAATGTAGTCTAAGGAAATAATTATTCACCTATTAGTGATATAATTCACTAAATTTCTCATTGAGACAACCAAAACCATCAACAGAATTATGACAAATGTAACATAATTTTTAGCAGTTTAAATGAACTAACAGGTCAGTACCTAAAAGAAATCTTATCATGAATCCATTTATTAAATAGAGTATGAATGTTCCATATCTTGAATGGAATAGTAATTACAAAAGTACATTTGCCAAAATTCATCCATTAGCACTTTTAAAATCTATGCATTTTAGTGTGTGTGACTTATATCTCAACTTTAAAACAGCATATTGGAAAATAAAATGATTGCAGGAAGAACTCCTTTCTCACTGGCCTCAAGCTTCCCTATGGAGGAGTTTCTTTCAGTGACATTTCCAGCATTTTCTGCTTACTTGACAATTCCTTACTTGACAATTGCTCCTCCTGCCCCCTTCTTCAGGAGAGGAATAATTTATGGGATTAATAAATTGAGAAGAAGCTAGGTATGTGCACCTGTAGTCTCTGCTACTCAGGGGACTGAGAGGCAGAAGGATCACTTGAGCCCAGGAGTTCCAGACCAGTCTGGGCAACACAGTGAGATTCCATCTCAAAAGGTAAATAGATGGATAGATAGATGAAGGATGAATAGACTGGACATGCACAGCTCAGTCCCTTCTGGGTTTCTGTTCTTTTAGAAGGAGCAAGAATTGTCTGTTCCTCCATACCTGGCATAGCTATGCCAGTGACAAAACTGGTAAATATGTAATTCGGCAGTGATCTTTCTATATGGCATATTAATAAGGTCCTTTGCTGTGATGTGTATCAATTTTAAAGCAGATATTCTAAATTCTAGCCAATGATTCCTTTGCTTATATCTCCAGTGGTTCTGAACTTGGGTAAGGAAGAGAGGGCATTTTTTTCCTTTTCATGGAATTATTTTTGGACTCCTTCAAACCATAACAGTAAATCTGTCATGAATCCTTGCCATCCAAATTATATTTCACCTAAATCTGTATTTCTGTATTTTGCATTTGCTTAATTTAAGATACTATAATTGTTCTAATGAAAATTTGTCAGTCTCTAGCTAGCAGTGAGCCAGTTAGTAGAGAAAGAAACGGCAATGTCCATGGGAGGTTTCAGCATAAAGTGCTTTCTCCCCACTTTTAATTTTTGTGGGGCTTTTTGTTTGCATTTGTAATGTTGGGGCCTTCTGCATGCTAGGCAAGTGCTCTACCACTGAGCTACATCCCTAGCCCAAAGAAGTATTAATAACAACAACAACAAAAAAATCACGTTTTCTTAAAGTATCTCTTTCTACAGACAACATAAGACTTGACTTAAAACAACACTGACTTAATCATTAATTATCAGTACCCTACTTCTTAACTGATTAAGTACTTCTAAAGCCACAATCTAACCAAGTCCTCTGAAACTCTCAAACTTTCTCTGGCAAAAGTCTCAAGTGACGTACACACAAAAACCAATGGATTTTCCTCATTCCTCTTATTTGGTATTTGGTATCTTTACAGCAATTGTGATCCTCCCGCCTCAAAATTTTCCATTTTTGAAGCACTTTAACTTCGTAAATGCCAGTATCTGAACACTTGTTCTTGGGCATCTTCACCAGCTCTCCTCTTTCTTCCCCTTTAATGTTAGCATGACCCCAGTTATGCCTGAGTAACATCGAGTTCATTAGAGTATCAGGATGATATGCTGTCTTTCCTTCTGCCCCTCCTTCCTATATCCAGCTGGACAGACTAATTCCTTTATCTACTTATTAATATAAAAATATCCACAGTTTAGGCCTTGTTACATTTGGCTAAAATCTGACCTCTGGCAACTTCTAATAAGCCTGGTCAGCCAGCTACTATTGTGTTTTCCGGAAATCCCTGCAAAAGACACATGAACAGCTATGCTTTTCTGCTGGAACTTTCAAAGAACCTTCCTAAACCCTCATTCTTCTCATAGTACTGTATACCATTAGGCACTAGAGTCTCTCTATCTTCCAGACTCTCTCCACTATAAACCTGAAACTCAAAATTATTTACTAGTCAGTGCATGTTTATTGCTATCAAAGGGTTTTAATAAGAACTAAATTTCTGTAGTTATCAATTCCTCTCAATATCAATCTAAGAAAAACTGATGGAAAAATGAGGCTATTTTAATATTTAAATAACTTGACTGTAAGTAAGATCATCACCATCATCAAATGAACTAGATTATAAGCAAAAGATTGTTTTGAAGGACCAATTTCAATATAAGGCAGTGTCAGGTAAGTTAGTAAATTCTTTAATTCTTTGTTATCATAAGTGGTATTTTCCAGTTTATCTTCTTGACATCAACCAGAAATGACAGCTTTATTTTCAAGGTTGTTGGATCTATAATATAATATTTTATTTTAAAAAAATGTTTTTAGTTGTAGATGGACACAATGTCTTTATTTACTTATTTATTTTAATGTAGTGCTGAGGATCAAACCCAGTGCCTCACATGTGTGAGGCAAGCGGTCTACCACTGAGCCACAACCCCAGCCTGTATAATATAATATTTTAAAATGTTAATAAACTCTATCACTTTATTACATGCTAAGTGAATGGATGGATGGGAAGGTGTGTGTTATTTTGGGGCAACTACTTTATTTTTGATGATTAAAAACCCACTCACAGAAGCTGGGTGCAGTGGCACATGCCTGCAATCTCAATGGCTAGGGAGGCTGAGGCAGGAGGATCACAAATTCAAGGGCGGCCTCAGCAACTTAGTGAGATCCTGTCTCAAAATAAAAAATAAAAAGGGCTGGGGGATATGGCTCTGTGGCTCAGTGGTTAAGTGCTCCAGTTTCAATCCCTAGTATCAAAAAAAAAAAAAAAAAACAAAACCAAAACAAACAAACAAAACCAACAACAAACTACCACAGGAGCAAGTACAGGACAAGAACTGCTAACTGAGCTTGTCAAAGTTCAAGACCTATTTAATTCCCTCTTCAAATTATCACCCATTTCCCCCCTAAATCTACAGCCACTCACTAATAGCAATATACTTTTAAAAGAGAGTAAAGATTTCTTGCCATTGAAGCTAATATAATTTTCATGTAACTATCTAGTAACAAACCTTTACTGGCGTCATTATCCACATCAAATGCACAAGAAAAATTATTTCTGTACTGATGTGGTTTTCAAACACCTAGAAGGTAATCATGCATTAATGAGATAATTTCAAAGTGAATGACATTAAGTCAGTTTGGGGCACCTGGCTTAAGGAGGTAGAAAAAATAATAACAATCTCCCCTAAATATTGTATTTCACTTATCTAAAGGATTTGATATCCAACAGAATGAAGTTATTTTAAAAAGCTTGTCTAGTGAAGTAGAAAGAAATAATTATTTTTGTAAGCAAGACAAGTAGAAAATACTGTACTTAAAAATTGTAAAAATGTTCAGTTTAACTATGCTATCATTCAGTTTCTATTTATTTTTGTTTAATGTATGTTTACAGAGTTGTTCCTAACTCAGTCTGAAGCTAAAAACTTTTTAATGAATTGGCCTAACTTCTCTTCCATTAAACTGTATGACATGTGAGGGAAAACAGCTTTTATTTCTTCCATAAAGGGAATTTCTCCTAGCTGAGAAAGACCAAGAAAGGACTTAAGTCTTCCCTGATTATTGCATCCTCCCCCCATTTTAAAATAAATTTTAAATTCTCTAATTTACCTTTTAAAATCAGAATGAGTACATGAATAAAGATTGAGTCAGAAGCTTTGTGTACCTTTCCAACTTCTTCTACCCATCCAGGCTAGACTGTCAGAAACATGTCCTTGCCAGGACATATTACTACTCTTTCAAAATCTACAGTAGTTTACTACTGCCTAATGCAAATCGTGTTTGCATGAAAACTAAGAGCCTCAACTGATATTATAGCCGAATCTCTTGTTACTTGGTTACACATTATGCACATCAGTCCCACTAGGCTTTTTCCCAGGCACCTCTCCATTTGTACTATGTGCAAATTAATTTCTTACTGTTTAAAAAGTCTTTCTGTGCATTCTCCACCTATAGAATAACTTACTCTGCAAAGTCAACCAATAAACACAAATTCTTGCATGAAACATTCTGTTATTCTTACAGTCTGATCAACTCCTTTCTTTTCCCATATTTTGTTTATAGCTCAACTGCAGCACTGACTTCACTGTTTTCTATATTATTACAAGTATTCAAGTCAGGTTTCATCATAACCAAACAACTCACAGACAGAAGTGCAGCGAATTTTAGAGATTAAAAATGCAACCTTTGTAGTCAGTCCATCTGGGCTTAAGTCCTGGCTTCACGTTTAACCTTTATAAATTTAGGCTGGTTAATTTTGTCTCCCCATAGGGAAAATGCAGATTATAATTCCATACATTACATATAGTACATTCTATAAATATAAATATAAAGCTTATTAAGAAAAGTGTAATTCATGGTGTGCTGTCCCAACAAACATTAACAATTATAATCAGTATAAACGTGAACTGGATTCGTATCTTACTTTCATGCGTGATTGAAGCCTATGAAATAAACAAATGCAACTAAGAAGATAAACTTGTGTTGCCCCTTTCGTCCCACTAAGCAGTAACAATTTCTTCTGAAGTTCAAAACAAAACAAAAAAAATGCAGATGGCAGTATCAACTACTTCATCAGGTAGTTGGGAATAATATTCATCGATGAATATTACAGCTCTCTACTTCTTGACAGTTTGATGGGTTAGACTGCTATGTAATTTTTATTTTAATTTCTAATTCTTTAAACATTATAAATGTCAGCATTTAGGGCTGGGGTTGTGACCCAGTGGTAGAGTGCTTGCCTAGCATGTGTGAGGCACCGGGTTCGATTCTCAGCAGTGCGTATAAATACATAAAATAAAGCTCCATCAACAATAAAAAATTTTTTTTAAATGTCAGTATTTCATATTCATTAGCCTTTTGAATTAGCTTTTCTTGAAAGTGTTCATTCACATCTTTTGCCTTGTGCTCAGATAGATTTGTCTGTCTCATTCTTACTGTACAGTATAGATATCAACCTTGTCTGTCATCTATGTAACTTTTTTCCCTAAAATCTATTCATTAATCTACTGGTTTTGTTATTCCCTATTCCCCACAATTTTCTTTTATAGCATCTGGGTTTCCAGCTACAGTTAAGAAAGCCTTTTGGGTTCCCAGCAAATTGCTTGATTATCTTTCAATATTATGATTTTTCTAATTTTTATGTCTGATTCACTGGAATTCATTTTTACATATGGCCTAAGATTGGGGTATAATTTTATTTTGTGTCAAGAGGTTTTAATACTCCATCTTTTTCTTGCTAACTTAAACTACTACCTTTGTCTCTCATACACAGAAATATACTTCTGAAGTCTCTGTTCCAATGATCTTTATCCATTCTTATGCTAATATCATACTGACATAATTACACTGGCCCTATCTCATGTTCTAGTATCTGATAACACCAGTCCTGATACCACTCTTTCTCAGCTATTCAGATTTTTTTCTTTCAAAGATCTTTCCATCTAATCACTTCAGATCATTCAGATCATTTCATCTGAGCACTCCAGAGTGAAGAGTGAATGAATAACTGAATAAAAGACTAAATGAACAAATATTTTCTTGAATTATATTAATTTTGAATTTTAAGTCTGAGATCATTTGCATTTTCACTGTTAAGTCTTCCCCTCTACTAACATGGATGTATTTCATTTTGTTCAGATCTCATTTGGGGTATCTAAGTAATTGTGGTCTCTCAGTAAAATTGTCTATTTTAATACAGATCCTATAACTTTACTGTTTATTTGAATATATTTTAAAATTTTGTCATTGGTGAGAATTAAGAAATGTTTCCCATTTTGCTGGGCATGATGGCATACCCCTACAATCCCAGCAACCCAGGAGGCTCAGACAGGAGGATTGCAAGTAAAAAGTCAGCCTCAGCAACTTAGCGAGACCCTGTCTCAAAAAATTCAATAAAATAAAAAGGACTAGGGATGTGACTCAGTGGTTAAGCATCCCTGGGTTCGATCCCCAGTACCAAAAAAAAAGAAAAAAAGAAAAAGAAATTTTCCTCATTTTTTTTTTGTGTAGGTAGACATGCCTAGAGTAAAAACAAGCAATTGTGTATAAGGATGACATACTCAACCACCAACCAAATTCTCTTATTAATATGAGTGGGTTTGTTTTAAAGTCTCCTAAATTTCCTGTGCATACAATTAGCCCAACATAAATGCTAAATATGTTCAGTGATACACATACACACACACACACACACACACACACACGCCTTGGGAAAAAACATCCAAGAAAAAATGTAATTATTCAAAGTATGTATATGCAATGTTTATTTTGTAGGACAATTCAAGCAGTAATTGGTGAATTAGGAATATTAGTAATATTTGAAGAAAAAATTGAGAGCTAGAAACTTTTATTTCATGAAAACTCCAACTTATAATTTCATTAATCTTACATTCTTCACTTTTACCTCAAATTATTTATTGATAACTTTAACATGTAGTGATGCCTATTCATACATAGAAGCCTTGCTCCAGATGTAGCTCCGGGCGTGCAATCACATTTTAACTGCGCCCATTCCTCAGTTATGCACACATGCATCTACTGAGTACTCCTTTTTCATTCCACAAGCTAATTATAACTGAACATACCACATTACTTATTTCTCTCACTTCAGACAAGAAGACTAACAAAATTTCCTAAAATATAAGGGCTTACATGAACTTAATCAACCTCTCCTAATAAGCAAAGCAGTGTGAACTCTATGTCAAGTTACTGTATTCCAAAACTTAACTTCTTAAGTAAGTCCATAAATTTAACTTAGAAATTATTTTAAAATTCTAATTTTTCTGTACTTTTCATTTTGTTAGTTTTATAGTTCTAGGTACATACAGTAAAACTATTAGTATATCCTACTATTAGATGGGAAATTCTTCCAGGATACCCACATTACTCTCTATAGTAAAAGCAAAATAAATCCTGATCACCTTACATTACTTTCTCAGTTACTCATTCTTGCATAGTCTGTTACAAGTTATGGTAAAAAATTGCCAGGATATTTAAGAAATATTTTAGGGGTGGAGGATTTAAGTCAGTGTTAGAGCACCTGCCTAGTATACACAAAGCCCTGAGTTCAATCCATAGCACTGCAAAATAATAATAAAGGAAAAGAAAAAAATTATTAATATGGCCTATACTAAAAATAATGACTTCATTTTACTGTAAGTTTTCTTCTCTAATTATTTCAAAAATCTGATAAAAACTTTCTTTAGCAGTCATTTTTCATTTATTCTTAAACAGAGTTAACACTCTATTTTAGTTTAAATCAGAAACACTGTATGGCCTTACTTGTCATGTTTGATTAGAGGCTCAAGAGTCTGAAAGATGATCTACACAACTACAGTATTAAAACATAACGCATAAGAGCACGATACAGTTTGTTAAATTTTATTCCACACAGTGTCAAAAGACCTTTTCACTTGGAGTTCAAGAATTCACTGTTTTATAGTTTTAGCATACAACATAATATAAATAACTAAAAAAAAATAACACTATCATTTTTTCTTAATCACACAGTGATTCACAATGAGATTCAGGTTTAATTAATTATTTGCCTGAGAAATGACCAAGAAAAATACTTGGATAATTTTTTTTTCCTCAACAGTATCCTAAATGGAAAGATCTGAGACATTCTCATATCAAACAGTGGTCAACCCCTAGGATATTACAAGCCAACTTAGAAAATCAACATAGAAAAATCAACAAAACTTGATAGAATGTTGAATAATTTTAAAGGAGACTAAGAAATATACTGGCACAATGTTGGTAAAAATGTAACCTGTTGATTATTAACAGTTTCTGTGTTGAAGAATTGTTGAGATGACCTATATAAGACTAGTTCTAGAAAATACTGGAAAACAGAAAACGATATGCTTTCAAGCCTCACTTATTTGCCTGGCTCCTTTTTTGTATACTCAGGAAAGGAGAAACTCTCTAAACACAAAAATTATAATTACTGCTTGAAATACATTTTCCCTGCAAAGGTATAGCTCCTTATACCTATAAGGTACCTATAAGCCAACCTAAATAAAACCTTACCACTACCAGTACTCTTATCATCAGAATTATTTCAGAAAAATGTCTTAGTCACTTATTTGATTATCCTGTGTTTCCCAATCTCCCAGGTCCCATTTTATTTATCTCTTAGCTCTCTTACTCCACTTAGCTCCTTAGATTAGTATTTTGTTTTGGACTATCTTAGCTGTGAGCATCTACTCCTCCACAATGCTACTTAAGCATCTGTCCACCATGTGATGGATCCTGACAGATTCAAGGGTAAAAGATATCCTGTCTCCAAGGTCTACCCCAGATTCTAGGATATGCCTGATAGCATAGAAAAATCAGACAAGCAACAGATAATACAATTTCAGTAAGAGGAAATTTTGTCTGGAAATGTTACGGGAACTTTTATAGGCTAGATAAATTAGATAAACAAAAGTGGGATTGTCTGCTTTGACTTCTAAACAGTCTTGAGTAAGATTCCTTCCAAAACGCATTCAAAGTTGTGACTAACCATATATACTGATGGGGAAAAAAAGTATAGACCCTACTTCATAACATTTTGCTGGAAAGAAAATTTAAGACTGACATACAAAGCCTAGATAAATAGGCTTTCTTTAGCTGGAGAAATACAGAAAAGTATTTCACTAAGATTGGGAAAAAAAACCAGTCTCATTTGGTAATCTAATAAATAACAAGAGAAGAGATAATATGTACTGAAATTTATAGTTTTAGGAAACACCAACTTTTCTGGATAATCAAATGCCACTGAAGAAAAATGATATGCACAAGCAGTCCTAAATGACATGCAGAAGTAGTTAAATGTATTCTTTAATATAGGTGAACTTAAAAGTTTTCTTTTAATGTATTACTTAATATAGGCATATGTTAATACTAAGCAATACATTAAGAATTTTTTATAAATTTAATAAAAACAATAACTCTCTGAACTATCACTTATGAATCCATGAGGGAAATATCATCCCAAAATATTGCTACAGAAAGTAAAAAGAAATTTTAGGGTCAAGATTATTTTTGGTTCATTAGCGTGATGACTGGGTGTTCACACTGCTGTATGAGAGGTGCTTCCCTCTAAACCTTGTTACAGCGTTGGC
Source organism: Geosciurus inauris (assembly GCA_004024805.1). NCBI lineage: Eukaryota > Metazoa > Chordata > Mammalia > Rodentia > Sciuridae > Geosciurus > Geosciurus inauris. The sequence goes on along the minus strand of PVHX01000079.1, from coordinate 21,498 downwards.
ATATGACCTGTCTGATGTGAAAAAAAGAAAGAAAGAAATTTTAGGATCAAAATAAAAGAGAATTCAGACAAAAATAAATAAAACAAAGCATGATTAACATCCTTACTTAAAGCTATGATATACCATATTAAGTTTAAAAAGAATAAAATTCAACCAATAGATTCAACCAATGTCAATTATCAATTTATTTCTTTCTCAGCTCTAAATTCACCCTTCAAGTCTGATCTATAAAAACAATGCCGGGCCCTTTATGTATTTTAACTTTGCCAGATGGCATAATAAGCTTTGTCTACAGTGGATAATGCATAGGAAGGTCCTTTCCTTCCTGTTCAGGCCACATGTTTTTCTCCAGGGCCAAATACCTACAAGCTATGGCTGTCACCTCATATTTTCTCCACTTTTTAATGCAGGCAGTGGTACTGTACAGGAGAGCTCCAGACAGCTCAGGTCTGCACCTCAGCCCACGTCACTGCTTCCTCTATCATCTCCATCCACATCCTTGTAAGCACACATGCTGTAAATCCTGTGGACCAGGCTACCCAGAGTGGATCTGGTCCAAACTGTGCACAGAAGTATGCTGGGTTCCTACAGGATCTACAGCTCTCAGTTCTAGCAACAGTGATGCCTCAACTTTTGCACATCCAACTCTCTGTGTGCCCACTCATCCACCTTAGCCTGCTTGTTCTCAAAACAGTTGTTTCTGTAGGTCAGATGCCTGTGGACCAGCTTTGGCCTAATAACCCAATGGACTTTTATGCCATCCAGAGGGTTAGAAGTATATCTTTTTAATGAAAAATATGCCCTTCCAAGAAAATTGGTTTCCCCTTCCTTAGATATACTCCCTGAGGCTTAGATTACCGTTAGAGTTTGCTGTCTACATTTTATAGTTACTCTCTTATTATTGAGTAATAATTTTACAGTAAATGTACCCTGTTTTTAAGTTATTGTGTGTTGGGAACCATTTTTTTTCCCTGGATTTCTTGGCATGCCTGCGTGGTTGGGGCTTTCTGAGCAAAGGGAAATGATAAGCTATAATAATGATAAAGTTTACCTCCCTGGAGACATTCCAGAATCATTTTTTTTTAAATCCCCTCTTCAGCCAGGCGCGGTGGCGCAAGCCTGTAATCCCAGTACTTAGGGAGGCTGAGACAGGAGAATCGTGAGTTCAAAGCCAGCCTCAGCAAGGGCGAGGCGCTAAGCAACTCAGTGAGACCCTGTCTGTACATAAAACACAAAATAGGGCTGGGGATGTGGCTCAGTGGTCGAGTACCCCCGAGTTCAATCTCCAGTACCCCCCCCTCAAAAAAAAAACCCCTCTTCTTCCTAGAAATTTGCTTTTAGCTTACTTTTTAGGGTAATAAACTTAAAGATGCCATTTTCCTCCCCAGGGAAGATTTGCTAATTACAGAGTAAAGAATGTGTTGTCTTTTTTCTTGGCTGGGCAGAAGAGCCAGTAACCCTATATAAGCTTCCAGTATCATAAATTTAGAGTTCCTCTCCTATGGTACAACCCTATTACATAATACAGGGTAACACCCGGTTCTTACCACACTGCAAAATATTAAAAATGTTGAGATTGAGTGTTGGGGAACCAGCACTAAAATGCTCTATGAATGATAAACTCTGTTCTCTGACATGCAAACCTCGTGGTTCCTGTCAGACTATTTATATATACACATACATTTAACATCGTGTGTTTTGCCTTCTAATTGGACCTAGATAGAGATTTATAAAAAGCCTTCCTAGAAAACTGAGTTATGTGAGAAAGACTAAGAATGTTATGAATAAAGTGATTAATAAATTAAGAAGATAATCTTAAACGTCTACTCATCTAACAACATGAACTAAATGTACAAGTACCAAATAGTGCCCTCAATGTTAAAGATAAATGAGAATTATTTTCACATATCCCTCCTCATTCCCAGAAACAAAAAGCGTTGTTTCTCCTGCATCCTTCTAGAGGCATGCTGTGTGTATGTGACGTTTATATTTATGAACTTATACAAAAACCTTCAACATATAAATAATCCAAATGTTATTACATCCCTCACTATCTTTTTCTCATGGTGATGATCTTCATTTAGATCAACTATCATTAGAATTATTATTTGAGAAAATCATAATATAACTGAAATCCCTTTCTAATTTTATGACAAAGCATTATTTCATTCAGTGGTAATCAATACAGAAAACCAACTGTCTTTGAAGAAAGTGATAGGAAAGCTATGATTTAAAACAATTTTGCCAAAATGCTATAAGATACAAACATTAAAATTAACTCAAGGATAACTAAATTTTCAGTTGGAGAGATCAGCATAGATATCCCTTTATTTCTAATAAGTTTTATTAGGCTCTTGTGTTTCAATAAAAAAAATATAAATTTTAGTGATAACTATTTTTATTAATTTACAAGCACAAATGAAACTTTTCTTCATTAGCAAAACTGTAAAATTTATCAGAAAGCTATGGTGAAATCTATAGGGATGTTCAACCAGACGTACTTATTCCCTGCCTGCTAACAGAGTCAAATACTTCTTAAAGGGAATTATCGTCAGCCTAAAGAACAAGTAAAGAAACCATAGAGGAATACTACTTACTAGGCAAACTTCTCTATTATGCTATCTTCCTTTGAAACCAAAGAAAAACTCAATAAACATTTATTTAGCAGGTAGTTCTCACTTTGATAAATTTAATAGCCATCTGTCTCTTACTGAGAAAATATTATCTTTTAGGTTTTAAAACTGTTCCAATTATTGTTGTTACATAATAAATCACCCCAAAATTACTGGCATAAAACAGAAGCCATTTTACCATGCTCACAGACTCTGTGAACCAGGAATTCACAAAGAGCATATTAAGGATAGCTTATTTCTAATCTACAAGGTCTGGGTCCTCAAAGCAAGAGTCTTGAAGGCTAGGGCGACTCTGGAAGCTGGGGTTGAGGCATCACCTGAATCATCCCACAGTTCATTCACTTACACATCTGGTGACTGGCCTGGAAGGACTTGAAGACTAGGATTGCTGACCTGACACCTGACACTTACCTACAAGGCTTGGCCTCCTAACAATAAGGCAGCCTCATGGTACTGAGACTGCTCAGGGTTCTAAGTAGGCCAGTGTTGAACAAACAATGTAGAAGTAGCACTTACTGCCTTTTATGACCTAAACTAGAAGAAAGTCACATAGCATCACACTGCAGCATTCTTCTGAACAGAAGTAAATCATAAGTGTGCTCAGATTCAAAAGGAGAGCTTGACTCTAACTCTCAATTAGGGGGGAGGGAGTGGCAAGTTCCAGAAGATTATGTGGAGCAAGAGATTGCTGTGGCCACCTTTAGAAAATCTAATCTGCTATAATAACTTAATATTCACTAAATGGTTTGTTTAAAATAGTATAATAAAGCCAGGTCAAGATTCTCTCTTCAAAAAATAGTACAATAAACAGCATTATATTCTTTAATTGGATTTATTTCTGAATACTATGGTTTTCCAAAATTGATTATATTGCAGCTTTAGAAAAGGAAATGAAAACTCAATAGATATTATTTTATGCACTATCTACAACTTTCCTGTGAAAAATAGGTGTTACTATTATAATTATCATCATCTGCATTTTAACTGATGAGAGCTGAATTCAGAAGCTGAATAATTTGTCCAGAATAAGTGCTAAAGTTGTGATAAATCCAGACATGTGTTTTCCACTATACATAGTTATCTGAAATTGTTTGATAATTTTATATAATTCTTATGTAATTTTAAGAATTTACAATTTAAGTTATCTGAATTGAACACTATATATCATTTTGTGTAAATATTGTGTATATTTACTTTAAATAATTTCATGTAATTCTTACAGATTAGTAAATTCTTTCTAATATACAAGGAAATAATCCTCCTTAGAAACAATCCAGCAGTTCTACTGTACTCTGATCTTTCTAAATGCCATGCCATTACTTCCCCTAGAAAATGTTTATGCTCAAGTGCCAACACTTGAGAAAAGAAAAAAATACAACAGATCTTAATTTGAAGTGAAGTTCTTATTAGATAATGGAGCTTGAAGGTTTCTGTATTATAATTTGTATTATTTTCCCATGAGATTAGCTCCCCCACCCTTCCCTTTTATTTTGAAAATGTTCTTTGGTTCTTATTCAATAACAATGATATTTTTAAGGGTACATATGAAATGAGGATATAAAGAGCTTAAGTAACCTGCCAAACTACACAGTTTACAGAAGAGCAGATACTTTTATCTCTTTGAAATCTTAGATAATTCTTAAACCATTCTGGTCATCTAAAAACAAAGTTTAACCATGACTGATGAATGAATATGTGTGTGTGTGTGTGTGTGCGCGCGCGCGCGCGCGCGCCGTGTGCACATATATACAAATAAAATAGGTAGCTGTGTTGACTAGTTATGTTTTTCAACCTCAATTTTAAAATAAATTTATTTTCTAACAGTGCTGAATAAAAGTGGTTCAAGAGCAAACATTTTGCCTTGTTTTCAATGTGGACAAAAGCAGTCAGCTTTTTACCATTAAGGATGATGTGAATTTTGTAGCTACTTTCTCAGACTGAAAAAGTTCTCTTCTGATCCTACTTAGCTGTGAATTTTTGTCATATATCCTGATTTCTGTCAAATAAAAGAGTAATTTTCAAAAAGTGGTAAGTTCCAACTTTACCACAATTTTAACATAATTAAATCTTTAGCAATTCAGAAACAATAACAGAAATCTCATATTTCTATCTATTCAAAAACTTTCATGAATCAGACAGTATTAATGAGTCAATTTTGTAGGTTATAAGAAATGTTAGTGTATAGAGTTTTCTATTAATCCACTTAGTGGAATGAATACTTGGTGTTAGTGAGTTCTTGTTTGTGATTGTGTGTGTGCATGTACTTGCCCAGGGATTCCCTGCTCAACTCCAATCAGTTTTGCCATATAGGAATAGGTCCTAGGAAACCATATTTGGGGCTGTCCAAAAAAGTCAGAAACTAGATGTCTTCCAAAAATCTTCAGATCACTGATATTTTGGAATTGAAAGAGAGTATATGATTCAGGGCCTCAAATAACAGTATCATGACTCTGTTTTTGTCTAGATTAGGCAACTGGGGGCTAGTGAGTTTAAAAGACACACCTTAGTTCATACATTTAGTTAGAGGCAGTGTCAGGCCCAGAATCTTAATCTTGATCTCCCGACTGTTATACTAGTGTTCTTTTCATTATGCCAGGTTAGTTCAAATTTGTTAATTTTACAAAGCAAGTGTCACTCTTCAGAACATTGACTTATATAAAAAATTAAAAGGGTAATAATATCTCAGGGAAAGTGAAGCAGCATAGCACTGCTTTATAACAGGAGCTGGCAAACTACATAACCTGTTTTTGTAAACTAGTGGGTAAGAATGTCTTTTACATTATTTAATAAATGGTTGAATAAAATCAAAAGGCTATGACGTGTGCAAATTATATGAAATTCCAATTTCAATGTCTAACAGTTTTATTAGAATACAACTTATTCCTTTATGCATTATCTATAATATTCAACATATAAATGGCAGAGTGGAGTAATTGTGCCAGAAAAATAATTTTACATTTTAATGCACTACAAATTACAGTGACATAGCTACAACTTGCCAAAAATTTCAAGTACCATCTATATTACCATATCACACATTCATTTTGACTATCACATCAAAACAAAAACACTATTAAGATGGTCCCCAATTTAAATCTTCAACTTTACAATGGTGCAAAAGCAATATGCATTCAGTAGAAACCATATTTGAATTTTAATCTTTTCCTAGGCTAGTTAACACTCTCTCAATGCTGGGCAGTGGCAGTAAGCAGCAGCTTTTAGTCAGTCATTCCATCATAAGGGTAAATAAAGAGAGATTTTAACTGTGTTGCTACGATATTCAGGAGGCTAGTCCTACCAGATGCATTTTTTTTTTAACATTTTCAGCTTACTATGGGGTTACTTCTCAGTAAACCATTATAACCCCATCAGAAGGTGAATAATATCTTTACTTCAAATGTCAAGCTTTTAAGGCATTTAAAATGGTGTCTGAATTATTTTGCTATTGGGTTGGATGACAAGCCTTTCCATTATGCAATGGCACTGTAGCTACTGTAGCTATACTGGGAAAATGAAATATACATCACTACTAACCAGATTAGGTACTGATCACATTCCCTACACATAGGAAAGCAGTCATCAGAGAAATGAGGAAATACAAAACAAAGTATCTCATCACAGCAGAATTTCTTTACGAAACTGAATAAGGTATGGTGGCGCATGCTTGTAATCCCAGCAACTGGGGAGGCTGAGGCAGGAGGATTAGAAAATCAAGGATAGCAGGAAGATCACAAAGTCAGGAACTTAGCGAAACCCTAAGCAACTTAGTTAAAAAAAAAAATGAAAAATGAAAATGAAGCTATAAAGTTAAGTTTCGGAATGGCTCATTGATTGTCCCAGCAATGGAACATTTTTACTTATGATGAGTTAATTAAATTATATTTGACTATAGCAAACAAACATTTCTAGAAAAAAATAAACTTTAAGAATACTTTTCAGGAAGACTAACTACTCAAGGCAAGGACATGGGAAACAGTATGAACATGTAACTAAAAAAAAAAAAAAAAACAAGGCAAACTATTTCAAGAGGTTTCCCTGGCTCCTGGTGAGTTGACAGATATTAGTGATATTGCATAGTTATGTTTTCAAAAAGTCAATTCTAAGCAACTGAAGAATTTGTTTCTATGAAGAGTACTCCTAGAACAATAACAGGCAAAAATATTTCAAAGTTCAGAAAATACTAATACAGTTTAATCTGAAGTAGAAGCTACTAAGATGTGTTACAAGTGACAATGGCAAAAATATGTAAAGAACAGAAAGAGGCTAGTTAAATAAATTTATAGTTGGTGAAAATGTTAGGTGTTTAAAGTCTCTAGTTCTTCATTCTGTTACTCATTAATATACTTTTTATTGGGAAAATATTTTAATCAATCATGTGTCACTGAACTAGCATTGTCACCAGTGAGCTTTACTTGTCCTCACAGATGTAAATGTAGTCAGTTCTATGCAGATTCATCAGAAATAGAAAATAAATATCCTGACTTGCTTTATCATGTAATGGTGTAATCACTTAGCAATTGTAGAGCTTTATTCTGATTTTCTGAGCTTATGCACAAATGAAATTTTCTAAACAAAAGGAAATGCCTTCAACCACTAGTGTCAAACAATAAATACATTTGAAAATTACATATTGCTGCAAATTTGATATTTCCTAATGAATTGGACCTAAAGTCAAGGCAAAATAATGCATATATATGAGAACTGCATATCCTGATAGTCATTTTGATAACATTGTTCAAACTGCAAGTAACAACTGGTCTGCTTTGTACACCTTCTGTGTTTTCAAGTTAAAACAAGATCTCCATGCATACACAAATTTTAAATGAATGTTTATACTTTGCAAGCTTAAATTACAATTCCAGCATTCCTTTTCAAACCTCACTACAAGTGCAAAGGAAATATCCATATTTCAAAATCCATTTAACATTTCAATTGAGGAGCTCCCACCTAGTCTTCCATTAGAAGTGGTTAATCTGCATATTAAATAGCAAATATCAAGAGAAGAATCTAGCAAGCCTGTAATCCCAGCACTTAGGGAGGCTGAGACAGGAGAATCCGGAGTTCAAAGCCAGCCTCAGCAATGGCGAGGTGCTAAGCAATTCAGTGAGACCCTGTTTCTACATAAAACACAAAGTAGGGCTGCAGATGTGGCTCAGTGGTCCAGTGCCTCTGAGTTCAATCCCCCCCAAAAAAAGAAGAATCTAAAAGAATTGTATAAATGCCATTGAATGTATATGCTCATTAAAATAATATGTAGGCCTGGAGGTGTAGCTCAGTAGTATAGCTTGCCTAGCAGGTTCAAAGCCCTCAGTCCACCAAGCACACTAAACAAATAAATAAATAAAACATAAGTGCAGTATGTATCTGTGAAAAAAATGCTTCAAAGATGAAATTCATAAAATTGAATTACAGACCTTCACTAACAAATGACTACCTTCTGATGACATCTTTGAACCACATTGAGTTATCCCCCCCAAAAGAAATTCTAGTCTTTTCATTTTATATTACAATAAACCAAACTTTGTTCAATTAATGTTATGTTTTGTATGTAGTCAAAGTATTTGTGGATATTTGTTTTTTCTCATCATATATTTTCTCTCTTTTCTGTATAATACCCTTGATTTTTGCTTCTTGGCCCACAAACCCAAAAAACTTACCATCTGGCCCTCTGTGGAAAAAGTCTGACAGCAGTTGCTTGATAGGGTGGTATTATTCCTGGTACAACATCACCTGAGAACCTCCTAACAATGCAAATTCTCAGCCTATCCCACACACATCAAATCCGAATTTTTGAGGATAGACTCCGTAGTTTTTTTAAACAAGCTTTCCAGGTGATTTTTATGTAAGCTAAAATTTGAAAAGAATATTAGGTTTCAGAGGATTTATCCTCTTGGATAAATTATTTTAATTCTTTGAATCAGTAAAATGGGGAGTGTCACTCAATTCACAGAACTGTTGAAAAGATTAAAATTAAATTTGGAGCATGACAACTGACATCAATAATTCTTAATAAATGGTAATTATTAACTCACTGGTGTACTAGAGACTCCTGTACTGGCCCATAAGATAATGATTATTAAACTTTTAGGAATTTTATTAGTTATTAAAACAGTTATTATTAAGAATTAAATTATATACTTTAAATGAGTATATAAAACAGGTTATATTAAAACAGATTATGTTAAAAACCATCATTACTTCATTACTTTACTATACATTTCACTATTATCTGCTCTCATGAGATTATGTCTATACAGTAGATATATTATATAACGGTGTGCTGCAGCTGATCTCTTCCCAACTCTATACTTGTTGACACCATTTTGGTAGCTTGAAATCTGCAATGGTGGGAGTATTTACAACACAAGAAAGTCACAACCACCACAATTGGGCTTTTTTGGAGAAGGGCTTTTGGTTAAGCATTTACCAGCACACCTCTAGTTATTATTTAAAATTACACAATTAATGCATGCAGAGATGTCTAGTAATTTGCTAGGTAAAAAGAATAGCCCAGATAGATACACACATACATTCCATTAGTTATCCACAATCACTTGGTGAAAAACTAAAAAAAAAAAAAAATCATCAAAAGGACTTTGGAATTTACAAGTATAGCTAACCATAGCCAGCAGCTCAATTTAATCACCTCTTTTTATCACTATAGTCCTTGGTTTTAACTCTTGGAATGCTTGTAGTAACAACTGTATAAATAGATACACTGGAAAAAAATTGTATTACTCTGCAGTTTGAATCCAGCATCCATATCTTAGTTAGCACAGTAAATGACTTTTTGGGCATTTATTTAGACAAAGCTAACAAATTCTCTTAAACCCTGACACTGCAGCATCACGTAGATTACCATTTGAACAATAAACAAAAACAAGTTATATAGAGATGAATATAAGACATCAGTGATACTAAGTATATTTCAAACTTTAGTTTCAAATGGTCACAAAATTTTAGAATCAAAATAATACTTTATAACTGCTATGGTTTGAATGGTTTTTGCTCCCTCCAAAACTCAAACTGGAAAATAATCCCCAGTGACAGATATTATTTAAAAAAAAAAAAAAAGTACTATGCTAAGTTATAAAGACCTAAGTTGAATGTCAAAGAAATAAATGTGTAGCACTATGGTGAAATTACAAAGTATTCTCAGGCAAAAAACAGTATATGCCACTCCCTATAAAGTATAACATTTTACTGCATACAAATGTTTAAGTCCAAACTCTTCTTCAGCTTGGCATTTAAAATCTTATATTATCTGGTCATTATATATTAATATTTTTTCATTTGTTATCCACTATTTTCTTATCTTTTGCTCTAGCCAAACATTTCATTTAATAATGTGATAGAAATTCCTCAAATGTTTCCTATATACATGTTATTTCACTCCCTGCTCCATTCCAATTAACAGTCTCATATATACTTTTCAGAAATTTAACTGATCTTTGGTTCAAATAGTATTTCTCTAAGACCTTCTTCTTTATCCTCCAAATCTGTAATTTATACAAAGGCCTTTTATGTCATTTATACCTTTATTCCTATGACAGTTATTTGTATGTTCATCATATTGTTCCTGTTAGAATTAGAAGAAACTTGAAACATGAATGTCCTTTTCATCTCTGTCCTCTCACAACAAAATGCATACAATTGTATATTTAATAAATAACATATGTTAAATTTATAATAAAATATTTACAAAAAATAGCTGTGGTCCACGAGGTTATACAGGAATTTTTCTTTACTTTCCTGTGGAGAAAAATCACTGCCATAAGAATATCTCTTTAAAAAACTTCACTTTCTTTGAGAAGATGACTAAAAAGCAGTTTTCCCCCGTCATTAACCAGTTATCTTATGGATTATTATAACAACTTCCTTGGTTCAGATATAAAAGTGTTTTCCAAGATTCCAATTTTATATGATTGTATGTGCCACTGATCATACACCAAACCACATTACCACTGAAAACAGTAGTTTAGGAGATGGCTTGCCTGAGGTTGATCCAAAGCCCATGTCTCTAAGATAACCCAACTTTTTTTTTTGAGAAGCCACACTACAATGATATTTCTCAGCACCTGTTTCTTCTATACCTTCATAATATCTACCAACCCAAATGTTTGTTTCCACCCTATACTTTCAGGTTTAAAAGTTAGAAATAATAGGTGATTTTAAGAATTAATTTGCCAAAGATTAGTTAATACCTACCAAGTGAAAAAGCATTGTAGGAAACACAAACATTAATGACATTTTTTTCATATTCTGGAACTCAAGATTAAATGCATAACACACACACAACTCCATTTCCAGGTAGATTATGTAAGTGCTAAAAATTTTCTAACAAGGTACAGAGTACTATGAAGAAAGAGATTAATCTAACCAAACCTTCAAAATAAGAGATGGGTTTCTATTTGGCCCTTTTTTATTTTAAATTAAACAGTATTCAACATTTTCAAGATTACTTTTAAGTAGATAATATCATTTGTTTCATGTATTTTTATTCATCAGTTTTGCAACAAAATTAAATATTTTTCCCACCAAAAAGTAATGATTCAACATTTATCTCTTAATTAAATGGATTTTTAAAGCTCACCTTAAAATATGGAAAAAGTATTTTACAGCCAAAACTTGTGTCCTGTATGTTTACAAGAAAAACAGTATGCTCAATAATCTGATTTAATATTCATTAAAAATTCTGCTCCTGGAAAAAGGACAGGCATATGTAAATAGGCCATCATATTTTTACAGAAATCTGTTCAGCATATTAATAATACATTAAAAGGAAAATTGAAAATAAAATCCAGGGTCCTAGAGCGTTTTGCATTCATAGCCGCTCCTGCAACACTGTCTCTTTCTCTCTCTATGGCCAAAGGTCTGAATCAGAGCTTGAACCACTTGATTTTCCAGGAAGCTCCAGGGCACCATCTCTAGATTTTTACATACTTCCTTGAAGGTTCTGAGTTGCCATGACCTAACTATGGACATGTTGAGCACTGTATTGACAGATGAAAGGACCACACTCATCTCAAGCCTAAAATAACTTCCACGGAAGAAGTGGGAAAAGTCCAAGTGGATGGATGCCAATGAAGCAAATTTTAAAGAGAGGAAATTATGATACGAGTAGAAGAAGCAAGCTGGAGAACATGTAGAAGTAAGGTATTCCAAGTTGCTACTATTAAAAGAAACTTTCAGCTCTTAATTATATTGCAGAATTCATCAGACGTTTCTGTAATTACTGAACACTTAAGCAATACATGATGAAACATTTTTGGTTAAATTATGTGTAGTTTTATAAAACGTATTTGCTTTAAATATCTCATCCAAACCAATCTCTTGAGATTAACTATAAATACAAAGGCACTAAAATCAGATTATGCAGATTTGGGCAGGGGAAGCTGGGAAAGAATAACTAGCATGTAAATTCGGTAACAATATGTTACAGGGCGCAGTTTCCTGCTACAGTAGACAGACGAAGGAACAGAGAAAACCGCTCGAGGACAGAAATATTGCACATTGTAGTCATCCAACACTAATTCAACAGCTAGCGCCTCTACCCTGCCTCACCTTCCTCATGGCCTCTGACAAGTCATCATTTCAAACTATAAAGCTGCGCTCTCCCCCATAGAAAATAATTTCCGTGCAGGTTGTAAAATCACCCCCAAACTACTTGCTTCCACTTCCCCGCCCCGGGATGAGCAGTTACCAAGACGGGGAGAGGTCGCACTGACAGGGAAGGAAGTTACACCAAGTGGTCTTTTCTCCCGGTCCGACACGAGCCCGGCCGACGCGGGAGCAAGGAAGCGGGCGGCCTCCGGAGCAACCCGGCTGGGGCAGAGGATGTGAGCCGGCTAGGCAGCTCCTTCGTGCCGGCATTGGCAGGAAGAATGGAGGAGGGGAGGCAAGAAGCGAGTGCCCAGAGCCCGGCGGCGGACCGGCCCCGCAGCCGACCCCACCCCGGCTCGGGACCCTCCCAGTCCAGCAGTCGGCGTGCGTTCCGCGTGCGCCGACTCTCTCTGGGGGAAGAGCCGCCGTCTCGCACCCATGGAATTGATAAATCCGGCAACTTTACGCGAGAAATGCTTCCCACCCTGCAGCATGCTGAGAAAGAGAAAAATGTCAGGCGATGACGGGAGGAAGGATGACTTACCCATGTTCCTTCCAGAGGGTGAGGACCTGCAGGGTTAGGCGAAGATCTCTGGTGCGGGCGGCACGGCACTGTCCTTCCTCTACCTCCGTGTCTCCCGCAGCCAGGGAGGGACCCGCGGGGGGCTGCCGCCAGGGAGAAGCAGCTGCTGCTGCTGCTGCAGGCGGCGCGGCCGCGACGGGGACGAGCGGCGGGGGGCGGGGCGGGGCGGGGCGGCAGGGCGCAGCCTGCGGCGGGCGCGGCTCCGAGCGGGCGGGCTGGCGGCGGAGGCGCCGAGCCGTCGCGAGGAGCGCCGGCCCCGTCGCGCGGCCGGGAGCGCCCCGCCCTCCCCACCGAGCATGCTCAGTGACGCTCTTTTCCCTTTCCTTCGCCCCGCAAGTGAGCCAGAGCGCGCGGGTGGGCGTGTTTGCGCACCCGCTGCAGCCGCAGCGAAGCTTGATGGCGGCCGTCTGAGGGGCCGAGGCTGGTGGGCCCGCAGGAGGCAGGGCATGGGATACTGAGCTCGAATTGCTACCAGCTGATTCAACCCATGCTTGCGTTTTCACCCATATCTCCAGCTCACACTCGGAATTGGGCCCGCACTCATTATAGGACGAACGGCTGCACAAGCCAGAGTTCCCCCGAAAAGAGGCTGGGCCGCCTCAGAACCGGGAGGGGTGGTGGAAAGCAAAGCGGACGCTCCGAAAGGGAGCTGGACTGCATGTGTAGAAGGATGAGGCCGGCTCTTTTTTAAGGATACCCCAGGACGCCCGTGGGCACGGAGCTGGGGCGGGCGCTGAGCGGGTAGTTATTATTAGCCGGCATAGCATTGGGACAGTTTAGGTTGCCCTAGCTGTAGCTAGCGTAAAAACAGGCTCTGGCAGTTGAGTATACTGACTAGAGACCGTGTCGCTCTCCCTCTCCGAGGATCGTGGCCTCCATTCTCCGGAGGGCGCTAGCAGAGCCCTTTAACAAGGGTGCCGTCGGGCTCCACCCCTCCGGGTTGTGCCAGCTCCGCCCCGCTCGTTTTGAGCGGGAGGAACAACATTCTCAGGCCTGAAAATGAGACTTGAGTTGGCTGCAGCACGGCTAAGCTAACCCACGGATGCTCCACGATCCTGGACACCGCCGCCGGCTCCTGCCATCCTCTGGGAGGCCTTGAGAAGGGGCGCTCCCCTTGAAAGGAGTCCTTGAGACCAGGCAAGCGCACTGCTTTTGGGTTATCTGCCCTGGAGGGTGGAGGCCAAAAGAAACCTTTAATTTCTTTTCATCCTGGTCTTTCTCTGACCCCCCAGGGTGATTGGGACTATGAATCTGGACGTTATCCTGAGGCTGCAGCGACCGCAGCCTTGGAGGGCAGAGGAACAGTCAGCTGTACAAACCTGTGGGAGAACAATTGAATCTAGATTTCCTCCCCCTTTCAATCAGATGTTGAAAAGGGGTTTTCTTCATCCTTGGCTCACCTTTGTATGTTACTGCTTGTATGACTAATATTAAAGCTTACAAATCAGAAGGGATTCTTAATTTGCTAATAAGGGAAATTTTATGTGATTTTTCTAAAACAAATGCAACATGATAATTATAGAAAGTTTTAGTAAAACAGCGAAATACAATTTTTGGAAGTCAAAGATTGGATTTTTCTGATGGTGTAAGTCAGGCACTTAACTCGATTCAAGAATGCTCTTCCTCTTTGTCTCAAAATCATACACACTTAATTAGTTTCCTGGGACTGCTGTAACAACCACAGCAGTGGTTTAGAACAAGGGGAGTTATTGTTTTGGGTTCTGGATCCAAGAAGTCAGTGTGAGTAGAGGATGCTTCCTCTGAAGGCAATTGGAAAAGATCTCTTCCAGGGCTCTTCTAGCTTCTGGTAGTTCTTTGGCTTGTGGCAGCAGAACTGCAAGTTTCACAGGGTGTTCTCCCTGTTTTTGTTCAAGTTTTTCTTATAAGAGCACTAGTCATTGAATGGGGGACCCACCCTACTCCAGTATAAACTCATTATTCTTTTTTTTTTTTAATTTTTTTTGTAGCTGTAGATGGACAGAATGCCTTTATTTGTTTGTTTTTATGTATTGCTGAGGATGGAACCCATGCTGGGCAAGTGCTCTGCCACTGAACTACAGCCCCAGCCCCACCTCATTATTCTTAATTGTATCTGCAGTGACCCTATTTTCATGTAAGATCACCTGAGATGCTATAGGACTTGTTCAACCTAGGAAAGATGCTGAGTGGGGAGGGTGCTGGACACAATTCAACCCATAAGGCACCAAGGCAAATTCCATCCCAGCTTGCACACTTGCACACACACCTGCCAATTTCTGTGTTCATTATTTTATGTCTTCAGAAGACAACCCTGGGCCTTTGTATTGTTGCTTGCTTGTTTTCTTTTTTGTGCCTTTCTCTTTCTTATCTTTCACTAATCTCTGATTTTCAAGTTCATTTGCTTTATTTTTTCTACTACATCCTTTTCAATTATATCTGACAGTAATTTCATAAAGCATCTTCTATCATTTGGATGTACGAGTTAAAATTAGAGAAGCAACTGAAGTGACTTTGTGACCTCCCACCACCAACACTAGTTCAAGCACCTTTGGGGTTCGACTTTGAATCCACAGCCATCCTTTCAACCTTTTTATCCATTAAAAACAGGGCTGTGGGGTGGGGCACAGTGTCCCATGTCTGTGATCCCAGCTATTGGGAAGGCTGAGACAGGAGGAATCCAAGTTCCAGTTCAATCTGGGCAACTTGTTGAGATCCTGTCTCAAAAAAAATATAAAGCGCTGGACATGTAGCTCAGGGGTAGAGGGCCCCTGGGTTCAAGTCCTGCAAACAAACACAAACCAAGGGTTGTTCAGACATAGTGCTTGTATTGGACCCCATGCACTGGTGCATAATTATAGGGAGACCCAATAGTGATTGCTACATGCAGAAATGGAACACTTCTGAACTAGATTATGTCCACTCCTTCCACACACAACACTACCTCTTGTCACTATTCATTTAATCTATGAGACCTTCCCTGGCCATCTTATCTAAAATGTCAGTACTTTCCCACTTCATATCCCCACTTCCGTACTTTATTATTTCCATTAACACTTATCACTAGGATGATTATATATTATATCTGTGTGTGTGTGTGTGTGTGTAATATAGCTCCTTTTGTCTATCATGTTTAAATGTAAGTACCTTAAGGACAGAAGTTTCTGTTTTTTGCGTATTTCCCCTTATATGTCCAGTACTGAGAACAGTACTAACACAAAGCAAATGCTTAATAAAAATTTGCAGTATGAATATGTCTCTTTTTTCCTTTTTTTAATGAGATTTTATCCAGAAAGAGCAAGAATAGTGTTAAGATTCTCTTCATAAACTCTAGTATTTCACGAAGTAAAATTCGTTATTCAATAAATAATTGTAATGTTGATGTTGACAACTACTGTGTTGTTTCTATGTTGAACTGTGAGGTGCCCTACTGAGCAGAGTCCTTAAACTAATTTATTCACTCATTCTGTTCATAAAGATTCGTGAGTACCTACTATGTGCCAGGCATTATGATAAGCACTTGGGATATAAAATCAAATAAATTATGGTTTCTGCCCTCAAACAGGTTATATGCTAGAGAAATTGTTTTGATAATACTTTCAGTTATTTATTATAGAAATAGCTAGAAAATATTCTCCTGACACCCACTTTTCCAGAAATCTATCTCCTAGTGCCCATGCTGCAGGTTAGGCAATGTTCAGGATTTGATTAGGCCTACTACAAAGTAAAAGAGGAAATTATGGCCTCATGTAGTGGTTTTCAACTTTTAGCCATGAACTATGATATTCATAAAGTGCTGTGTATTTATTTGAAGAACAAATTCTGTTAAAAATTGCCTTATGGTGTGCTAACTAACTCTTATTTGGGGGAAGAATATCAAAGAAAATGTCTATTAGAAAAGATCGGAAATAGTACATTTTGGCAAGACTCTAACATAACTTACTTCATTGATACATGTAACTAACTCGAAGAGGTTAGAAAGTGATTTAAATTCTTTAAAGGAAACATGCTGGAAACATGCAAAAAGAAGTAGAAAGAGAGAGAATGTCTTTAAAAGAATAATAGAGAACTGATTGCCTTTTCCATCATGTCCTGAATATCACTTAAGGGAATCTCACTGGAGTAGTTAAGTGAACTTTGCAGTAATACAAAATAATTTGGCAGTGAACAGTCCTTATACCTAAAACTATTCTTTTTTTTTTTAATATTTTTTTAGTTGTAGATGGACACAATATCTTTATTTATTTTTATGTGGTGCTGAGGATCGAACCCAGTGCCTCACGCATGCGAGGCAAGCGCTCTACCACTGAGCTACAATCCCAGCCCCCCTAAAACTATTCTTAGAAGCCCTCATTGGTGAAGTTAGGTTGATCGAGGTTGAACAACTGAGATGTCTTAACCTTGTTATAACACTCCCTTATTTACTTAATATATTAACCATTTTCTAAATCTTATGAAATTTGAATTTTCTTTTTTTCATATTCTATCATCTCAAACTAATGTCTACATATTTCAAACGACTATAACCATTGATTTTTTACATACTTTACATATTTATATTAGATTGGACATAACAATTCAAAATCAATTGACTAGTTACTGAGCATCTCTTCTAAACTTGGAACTGTGCTAGAAATAACAACAGGTACATATCATGCAAAACAAGAGAGTAAGACCAGTCTATTTGTAAAGTCTCTTCCTTTTTGAAAATCTCCTAAATCTTTGAATGTGAAACATATAAAGAAAAGTAGTTTATGGTTTGCTAACTAACTCTTATTTGTTAGAAGTCAAAGATGGTTTCATAAGAAGGTATTTAAAGATGGTTAAGTATTTTTTAAAGATCATAGGGAGAAAGGAATCTATTCCAAGAGAAGGAAACAGAATGAGCTAAGGCACAAGTGCATTTATCAGACCATTAAAAAAAAGGCACCTACTGAGGAATATTTGGGTAATAAGACTGGAAGTTTAGTATGAGGGACAGATTGTGAGAGACTGAAAAAGTCAGGCAGAGGAATTTAAACTTGATAAGATAGGAGATACCATAGAGATAAGATAAACAGAGAACCATTGAAAGTTTCAGAGAAATGGGATAACATGGTTAAAGCTTACGGGAGAAACAGTGCAATAAAGAAGTAATATTATCATTTAAGTAATCTTGTAATTTAAATAATATTGAGAATATATGTCATTCTATCTAGGAATAAAGGACACGGGATAAACAAGAGACAGTTTGGGCTCTTAAGGATTATAGTGATAGAGACAGACAAGTATACAGTTAAAATACAGTGCTATTACTACCACAGTGGGGTAGTGTGGAATAATTGGGTAGAATATTTAATCCTATCACAGAAAGCATCCTGCAGAAGATACCATTTAAGCAGAGACCTGAAGGATGATTAGAAGTCAAGAAGGCAGAAAACTGAATGGGCATAGGCCTAGAAGCAAGAGTAAATCTTTGAGGAACCTGAACTCAGTTCCTTCTGACTAGAGTGGGGCATGCAGAGATGTGGGGAAAGGGAGGGCAGGGGACAAGAGTGGACAGGTCAGAGGGATCAAATCTTATAGGGATTTGATGGCTGAGCTAAGGAGACATTAGAGAGCTTTAAGTTTGAAAATGACATTGTTAAATTTATATTTTAGTAGTTGCAAAGTAGAAAATGGCTTAAGAGTAGGGTATATACTGGAAGCTGGGGGAATGTTGGAAAACTCTTGGAATACTGAACTAAAAGAAACAGAAGTAGGGTTAAAAAGTAATGGGCAATCTTGAGAAATATTAAGTATGGTGTGGTGATTGATTAGTGGTTGTGTAGTATTTATTTTTAATAATAAAATAGCACTATGTGTGAGGTATTATCACAACTTTACAAATGATAAGACATGTTCAGAAGTTAAATCACTTAACTTAGAATCTATAACTTATAAGTAAAGGAAGCCAAAATACTATTTAAGCAGTTCTGACTTAAATCCTCACTGCAATTATATGTGTTGAGGGAAAATGCCTTATGTTTTTTGTGACCTCAACAAATTTTTAAAAATACAATGTTATAAAATATTTCTATTAGAAGCAAAAGTTTCATGTCTTTAAAATATTATTTTTTTTGCTCCTATTTCTCTGAACTTTACCAATATGATAGATGAAATCTCCACTTTACTATCATATTTTATTTATGGTGTTTAACAAAACTACTCTTGATTAGGATATAGGTTGAGTTATTCTGGAAATAACAGAAGCCTTACCAAGTTATGTCATCTTATTTTATCTTCTGAATTTCATTGTAATAAGGAAGTTCTGCCAAAGTAAAATAAATAAGTAGCTTAAGAACACAAAGAGACATAATGGTTGAGAACATTACCATAGAGGGAAAGAGTTCAAGAAACAGAATGGTGAGTCCTGTTCCACTACCAACCACCTCCTTGGCAGTTAATTTTGTCTTTCTGGGCAGTTTATCTCTGACTTTCAAATTTCCTCGTAAAAATTGTGAATTATCTCTCTTTCAAGGAGACAACCCATGAACTGTCTTTTTAAGGAGTATTTTTGTCATGGAGTTTGGTTCTGCTAGAAGCATTTAGCTCTACCACCTAAAATTATCTCCATTCCCCACCCCACCCACCTACAAGTATACATCCTCACAGACTCACACTAAAGAAATCCTTCAAGTCTTCCAACATTTCATTCCCAAGGCAAAACTGGAAAGTAATTGAAATTAGTCTTTGATGCTCTTGGGATTATTCATGTATCAAAAAGTCTCATGTAATGCTTGCCATACAAGTTAGATATTTTATAGATAAGTAAATGAAGAACCAAAATATGTAATTCATTTGACTAATGTCACATGATTAATAAATGTAGAGTTGAGATTTAAACTAGACCCGTTTGATTTCAAAATCCATGTTCCTTCCATTTCAACACACCGCTTTGTATAAATTTGTTTCCTCACCACTAATCTCACCTCCATTATGACATTCCAGGAAAGAGTATTGAAATATATATATGCATTTCAAGAGTCTTTAGATAAAAATAAAATAATTCAAAACACTTCTGATAATATTATCTTGCTTCCTTCATAAACATATGTAGTTCTAGTCACCAGTAGTTGCCCATTCTCCCTACTCTTAGGATTTTTGCAGATCTTCTTTTGAAGTCTTTTTTCCTTTGTAAGAGTTCTCTTCTATCTTCTTGAAAGTTCACCTAACGACTCACTTCTTTTAGGAAACATTTCCTAATTTAATCTCATCTAGTCCTGATTAATATTTATGCAGCTTCTGTAATAACAACTTACTCATACAGCCTTCTGAATAGAAAAACCTCATAAACCCAGCATGTCTATGTACTTACAGTTCACTAATAATTGATTCTTACCATGATGACCCTGAGGGGTTTCAAGATTCTGAAGTACTAAATGGCGAATAAAGCTTGCTTAAAGTAATTGTATTCCTTTCCTATGACTGCTGTAACAATTTACCCCAAATTTGGTGGCTTAAAACAACATAGATTTATTGTCTTAGCAGTTATGGAGATCAGAAGTCCAAAATGGTCTCTCTGGGTTGAAAGCAAGATGCTTGGATAGGGCTAAATTCTTTTCTGGCTGCTCTAGGGCATAGTTTGTTTCTGCCCTTTTCCAGCTTGCAGAGGGTACTCACATTCTTTGGCTTATATCTGCCCTCTAGCCAGCAATCATATCACTCAACCTCTGCATCTGTCATTGTATCTCCTCTCATTCTCCTTCTTCCTTCTTTCTTTTTTAAGGACCTTTGTGAGGATATCGAGTCTACCCAGATAATCCAGAATAAACTTCCCATTTCATGATCCTTGGTTTAATCACATCTGCACAATCCATTTTGCTATGTAAGTTACCACATTCATAGGTTCTAGGGCTTAGGATATGTATAGGGACATCTTATGGGACATACCTACCTCTGTAGCTTATATTAAGTTTATTTTGTTACATTAATTTTTTTTTTTTGATCTGGAGAATGAACCCAGGGATATTTAACCACTAAGCCACATCCCCACCCCTTTTTTAAAATTTTGAGACAGATCTCACTAAGTTGCTTAGGGCCTCGCTAAATTGCTGAAGCAGACTTTGAATTTACAATCCTCCTGCTTCAGCCTCCCAAGTTATTGGGATTACGGGTGTGCGCCACTACTCCTGAATAGTCCCATTTAATTTTTGAAAATTAGTAAGAACCTATATGTACATACAGATGCAAATATGAAGATGTCTATGTGATATGTATACATAAATTTACTTGATAAAATGATTGATTAGTTCTCTATGCTGAAAAACAAACTTTCCTTACTTTTTATTTTATGTATGTGCTTTGGTTATTTCATTGGTATACACTTTCATCCTTTTAGATTTACCATAAATTCCTTTTTCATGTTCTTTTTTCCTTCTGTGAAAGTTATATAAAAAGTATCATTAAGTATTCTTGAAGTGAACATCTGTTTAAGACATTTGCATTTTTGGAACTTAGTTTTATAGCAAAAGAAACCCTGCTTTTATCCTGAGCAAGAAGAGTGAAGCAGGAGGCATCACAATACCAGATCTTAAACTTTACTACAAAGCAATAGTAACAAAAACGGCATGGTACTGGCACCAAAACAGACATGTAGACCAATGGTACAGAATAGAAGACACAGAGAGTAATGCACATAAATACAGCTATCTCATACTAGACAAAGGTGCCAAAAACATACAT